>JAYMFT010257831.1:0-10810 GCA_038088735.1 Panulirus argus
ATGTAGACCGAAATTATACAGAACTCCTGTTTTTCTGTTTTTTACTCTCCGAATAGTGGGTTTTTGTGGAATATATTTACATATATATAGCGTTAATGGGATGGCCTTGATTAGGGCCTTAGCTGCCGGTGCCGTCTCAGCTAACATAAACACACACACACACACACACACACACACACACACACACACACACACACCATACGTAAATTCAAGAAGTTGTACGATAGTAGAAAACGTTCATGAGATGGGGGCTCCGACGAGTGTAAAACTCTTTCCCCGTACTGTACAAATAAGTAATTTCAAGTTGTCAACTACACACACGCACTCACAAACACACACACACACACTTACGAATTTCTAAATAAAAGGAAAATAAGAATGACCGAGAAGTAAACCATACAGAGAAAAGAGGATGCTATTGCAACGAGTATATCAAATATCCTTAAAAAAGACAGCGCCAACAACTACAACAACAACAACAACAGATCACAACAAGAACCTGCACCAGCACTGAAAGTAGCAAGGACAGCACCACTGGGAGCAGGAGCAAGTAACAGCAACAAGGGAAACAAGCATACAACAGCAGCTGCCACAGAATCGGTGGCAGTTGCGGAAAGTAGCGCTGACGACAGCAGCAGAAACAGCAGGAACAGCAGCAGTAGAACCATTAAGACCAGGAAAAAAACACAGCAGGAGAAACAGCAGGAACAGCAGCAGCAACAGCAGCAGTGTCGGTCCCGTTAGAACAATCACAGAAACTTGAAGAATTCCGCCTCGTCACTTGGTATTCAGCCTTGCAACCGGTCCGTGGTAGCCGCCCACTCACTCACCCGTCCGCCCGTCCGTCCGTCCATCAGGCCGTCCACCCACCCACCCACCGCCCCCTGGACCGCCCGCTCTCCAGGGGGAAAAACAGTTTCCGTCTCCCACGTGAGTATATCCTGTTACGCGGAAGAGAGTGGTAGGTCGGGCTGGTAGGATTGAGGGAGAAGGCATCGGTAAGGGAGGAAGAGGGAAGGTGACTGAGGTGTGGGAAGGAGTGGGGAAGGAATGAGGTGTATAGGAATAGCAAAGTGTAATAATGTTGAAGAAGGAAAGAAAGCAAAGAGAATGATCGGAAAATGGTTGGTGGTGGTCGAGGGAACGTTTGGTCTGGGTGACATCTATAGTGGTGTTCCTACACCATTTGTTCATAATATGGACGTAATGTTATAATCTACGAGTCTAAGAATATATATATATATATATATATATATATATATATATATATATATATATATATATATATATATATATGCGCGTCACGCTTCAGTCCTAAGTTTTGGACATTATGAAATGCTCAACATTTCACCGATTCAGTAATTCTGTCAAACCAGTTCACTGTTTTGCTTTTCATCGAGTGACGTCCGTAAGTCAGGAGGAACCCACTTTGCTCTCGGCAAATAAGAGACTTTTATTGCCTAAACACCCGCCTCCTTGTTTAGCTTTTCAGCTGAGATTTACCGAGACCTGAAGAGAAAATGAAGAATTCTGCTCTAAATAAACAGCGAAATTCGTGCAATTCTGGTCTTGATCTTTCCGGCTCGTGCCCTGAGACACGGCCCTTGAGGTCTCCCTGTGGCTGGGTCTCGGGGACCTGCCGCGCCTTCCTGCACCGCGGGCGCGCGTGTCTGTGTGTGGGTGTGTGACTGTGTGTGGCTCCGGGCAAGAACCAGGCATTTCCCTTAGTAGATTTAGGCCAATGTAGCCTTAATTATATCCCCGCAGCAGAGTGTGCCAACTCCGCCTGGGCGGCCAGTAGGGGTCATTTTCACATCGGCGAACAAAGGGCTGGACGACCGGAGTGACCCTGGAAGCGTCCCCCACCACAGCAAGCCGTTAGCCATGGAGTGAAGGGACACCGGGGGTCCAGCCCGGCTCTCAGGAGACCAAGTGACGACGAAGAAAAAAAAAGAATTGTCGTAACTGTAAGACCTGCGGCCGAGGGAGTTTGTGGCGGTGGTCGTCGCCACCGCCGCCGCCGCCGGGCGAGCCTGGTGACATCGGACAACTGAGATGGCACAAGGACTTCTTGGGATACACATATATATCGGTGCTCTCGTTCGCCCGAGCAGCGGGGGAAATGCTTTCTTTACATGAGCGGAATGTATATGAAAATAAATGTATATGTATATAAATGGATCTTAAACAGTTATCCTCTTTAGTAGAGAAAGCTATTTTTCTCTCTCAGATCCTGATGGCTTAAAAGTTAAGGAGAAGTGATAGGGTTGAGTCGCAGGAGGAAGGCGTTCGTCCCATCGCAAGTTTCCACACGCGTGAATGCTACATAGCGGCAGCTGCAGCTGATTCGGTCGATTCACCAGTGGTAGATGATATCACCATCGTTCCTGTCGATCATAAGAATAAAGTGATGCCATTAACGGGACACTTGAGGTGCGCGCTGGTGCAGTAATAGCCTGTCATATTTGGGGAACTCATTTTTGACGGGTAGCTGTCCGCCCTGAGGAACTGGCTGTGGGAGCGCGTTCAGTCATGGGCTCCTAGGACGGAGTCGATGCTCAACACCAGCTTGTGAGAGGCGACGTTCTGTCCTCCCACCTCCCCCCCTCCTACGTCCCTCCAGGCATCTATCATGCCAGGCGAGTCGCCTGTCAGCTTCATTAACCTACATATACAGATCACTACTTCTTACTCTGCATTACAAAGATCCTATCTGAGGTTTCTCGCGTCTGGTATTATATTTTTTCCCCCCTTCCCCTAAAGACCAAGAGACCTGTGAAATTGGCAGCTGCAACCTCCTAACTGATGAGGTTGCCGGACACAGCCCTCACTTAATGCAAAGGTTAGATAAAAGTAATATATTTCCAGGACGCGGGAGGTACATATGCCAGGGGTCGTCTCCGGCATGTCCAACATGACCAGCATCCAGAGCAGATGGTCAGTGTATTTTTTTCTTTCCTTGTGGTAGGGAAAGGTGGCGTTAGGTGTCAGGCGATCTTATTATTGAGATTCCTAGAGCCATATAGAGACATGAGCTGTGCAGGGGTCAACACCCAAGCAGGTTCAGTTTTCTAATGTCCAAGAAAAGGCAGGTCGGTGCTTCGCTGCCCAGCCAGAGTCATTAAGTTTCTAAGCTTCACGTAAACGACCTGTGTTGGTTTAATACTGCCCGAGAGTGATGTCTCTCTCAGCCACGAACATCGTCAGTCTCAGTTCGACTTCAAAGAAGTAAACGAGCTATGCTAATGAATTAGAATGTTTCGGTGAGGCGTGTGCCACTCACTGGTCCTTAGCCTCTGAGAGAGAGAGAGAGAGAGTATTAGCACTCCACAAAAACACTTGTTACAGGTTCCAGGAAAGAGAGCATGATCCTGGAGTCCATGCCTCGAGGTGCAGCGAGTCCAGATGGCAAAGGTAGTTACCGCCAACCAGGGTTCTCAACGCATCTCACACCACACGGCATTATAATCTTTATAGCAATAAGGTTATCCGCCGAGGAATTCACACCGTGTGTAATGAAGTGTTAATCTCGGTAAAGACGAATGGTTATCAAACTCCTAAGGTGTGTGTGTGCAGGTTCCAGCTGTGGAGGCATGGAAAGTCAGGAAACAACTTAGCCCAGCCAGGCTCGGTTGCCTCGGATGGAAGATAAGCAGCGTGGCGTACGTTACCTTGTCAACACAGGGGCGACAGATGCCGCAGTCTGTGGGTTTCCGTGAGAGGAGTCGTAGGGCTCATGAGATCAAATCCAGATTGCCCCAGGTGTCCAAGTTCCAGGGGGAGAGGACCTGAAGGTTCAGGAGGTCACATCCAGCGGAGAGGTCATGAAGGTTCAGGGGTCACTTCCAGGTTGCAAAGAGGTGAGGAACTAGGGCGGAACGGCTGTTGTGTCGACTCTCCTTTTTGTGCTCGGGCGGAGGGGAAAATTCTCCGCGGAGCTGCAAAGATTCCTCCTCCTCCTCCTCCTCCTCCTCCTTCTCTTGTCTTTGCTGCTGACCCCCCCTCCTCCTCCTCCTTCTCTTCCTGTCTTTGCTACTGATCCCTCTCTTCCTCCTCCTCCTTCTCTCTCTCTACTGTTATGCTCCTTCTTATGCCGGTGCTTCATCACATGGCTTTTACGGCTTTTCTTGCCGTCACCCGTTAACAGCACCCAGTCTGGAGCGGCACTTGTCTTCAACCCTCCCACCTTATATTCTCACCGTTCTCCGTTCCTTCGATTCCTTCTAGGTAATTCCCTCTCTCACCCCTTCTCTCTTACCTTCTTCCCTACGTCTGTCACTTAATGCGTCTCCATTACCTCTTAGTCTCCCTGTCTTCCCCTGGCCCCGTCACGGAAACACACACACACACACACACACCGCAAGAGATAACGGGAATAAGGTGGCGGATAAGATTAGGTAGATAATAAGACGCTTCATGTATCCTCTCCAAGTCGAGATAAAGCGATCTGACTTATGTGCTGACTCACTAAATGGTCTCCGATTCTCTTTGTGGCTCTCCCCCCCTCACGTGACGGCCACCTGTGGTTGTAGCTACGGTCCCGCCACTTACACACACAAGGAGGGGCGAGCTTCAATGATAAAGAGCGTGGGAGTAATTTGGTCGTTCGTGTACACCCAGACGCATATATTACTCTTTCACGCGCGTCTCCAAGGATCTCTCTCTCTCTCCCTCTCTCCCTTCCCCCCTCCCTCCCTCTCTCTCTCTCTCTCTCTCTCTCTCTTTCTCCCCGACGCACGGCAGCAGCAGGAGGCACCGGTTGCCGGCCGCGGCCACGTCGAGAGCGTGGGGACACTGTGACGTAAGACAAGTGGCCATCCCAAATGTCAGTGCACGTACGTGGTGACGACATTGCAAGGTGTCATTGTTCTCTCTCTCTCTCTCTCTCTCTGGTTAGGTAGTAGGTGGCAGGCAGCTATCGACCAGTAAGGTACTACCAGTACAGAGTATCAGGTGGGTTAGTGATGGTTGCACAGTGAGCCAGCACCTCAGTGGCTGTCGAGTTCCACCCCTTTAGCCCCAGGTAGCTGTCTTTCCTATCTGTCTCGCCCACGCGTGGGATGATGGCTTTCATTCCACAGACAGACAATCTCTCTCTCTACGTCACACATAACATATGACGACAAGTAACTCATACGTCTCGTTCTTCGTTACCTTAGGTCCATCTGAGGTGATCGCTACGCGCTAGCCCTGCCTTCAGGCAAAATCTCACCTTAAGTACTCGGAATTAGACAGGAATATTCTCTCTTTCTCTCTCTCTTCTTTCACACACACACACACACACACACACACACACACCTGAGTGGGTGATTTAACGTCATTCCCTGACCTGTTTGACTACTTTAGCACCGGTCTGCGATCCAGTTGGTTGAGAATTAAGACTGCATTTTGTGTTCCGTTAAAAATCAATTGTTTTATCCATGAAAATATATATATACATAAACCATTGAACGAGACTGGGGGCAGTGAAACACTGAAACCTACGAGTGAGACTTCGAAGCGATAGAGTTACAATCTGCGAACGAACTCGCAAAACGAATCATAAAGCAGAAGAGGTTTTCGGTCACTTGAGTGTCCCAGGGGAATCCAATATACATTCATCAAATGAGCATCCACGAAGTGCACGGCTAAATTGAATTCGTAATCTGTGACTTCTTAGGTGGCGGACTGAATCAGTTTCCAATTAGGGACGGGTGCCGGCAGAATAAAGGGGTGGGAGGGAGAGAGGTTTACAGGCAATTGACCTGTCAACGCCTCCTACAGATAGCCAAAGTGGCGGGGCATATATAAACAGAGAGAGAGAGAGAAGACCTGCTAAGGTATACAAACCTAAGACTTTGGATGGTTTGCAGGCATTACGACCCGACTTGGAATGATATGAATGTACATTACTAGGAATAGCATGCGGGAAGAAGACTTGAAATTGGGGTACAGTTAGAGTACCCCCGAAGTGGTGTACAGGGAGGTGAACAAGGATGGAATACAGGCAAGAGACTCGGGGTGGTACAGAGCCAGAACGACCCTGCATGCAATGGTGTACAAGCAGACAACTTGGGATGAACAACTACAGGCAGACGCCCAAAGCACACCTGGTTCGGTGGACGGGCGAACTATCCGAGTTTTTGCCTCTCGCACCAGCACCTCAAGCACTACGATCTTGGTCCGGCGCGCCGCTCCTCCGCCTCTGACGTTAGCTACTGGAGTTTTGACGTCGCTTTCTATTTTCTACAACAGTCTCTCTCTCTCTCTCTCTCTTTCTCGTGCCGTAAGTTTGGTGATTGCCTTTAGGTTTTTGCTTTTTATCTTCTTTCTATTTCAGTCTGTGGGCAGGTATTCCGCTGGTTCCTACGATACGCTGGCTACTGGCTTGGGAGAAAAAACATCGAAGGGTCTCTCTCCTTTCTAGACACTTTCATTATCACGATTCTGCATAAGTGCTGGAAGGAAGCTGCCCTGTGGCAAAGATAAGACGCGGCAAGAAACCGGCGGCTCCCAGCACACCGTCCGCACCTGAAGTGGCGTTCCCTTCCTCCTCCCTCGCATCATGCAATTAAGAACTTTCCATTAAGATGCTTCCGTGATAAACTGCGGCCAGGCCTGGTTGCGGCCCCAGAGCACCCAAGGCATTATACCAAGCCCTCTGCTTCCCCTCTCTCCTGCCTTTCCTTTCCTTCTCCTCCTCCTCCGGACTTTAACCTCCCGGTGCCCTATATCTCCACAGGATGTCCGCGACCTCCTTCTCAAATCCCCGCCACCCTTGCAGTCCCTTTCCCTTTATCATTACCTGATCTGTAAATCCACGAAGGTCTCGACATGTGTTCCACCCACTAAGCCACCTGTCCGATCTGCTCCTGACTTTCACCCCGACTTGCTCCAGCCGTCCCGCACCTTCCCTGGCGTCCTCTACCCTTGCCCTTTGCCTTCTTCGGCGTCTTCTCACACTGCTCTTCCCCTGAGGCCCATCATGAGAGGCACCTCTCTCTCTCTCTGTGTCTCCTCCCTTCTCTTGAGTCTGCAGTCGCTACTGCAACCCGCGTCTGGCCATCGTGCGACAGTCTATTACACCTATCAGATCAAGCCACTACCGGACCGACCTCAGTAAACTGATACTTAGTTAAAATCATGTCCGGGTCATGCGAGACTGAGGTCATGCGACCACTGAGCCACGAGTCTGCCAGTGTGAAAATAAGGACTCATACCACGCCAAACTAAATACCCTTCATCTTCACTACTTCATGATATTCTGCGCCTGGTCAGCAAGGGCTTATACAGATGTGCATTAGGCATGCTTCTCTCCTTACCCGTAGACGTTTGCTTTTCCGCTACTCATTAACGTCTCCTTGACGTATAATACAGACGTCCCCTTGTCAGAGTCTCTTTGCTTTAGACGTTCATCTCCCTCCCCGACTCCCGTCTCCTCCTTCCCTCGATCTACCAGTACGGTCCCTTCCCCTCCTGCTGTAGCACCAGGTCCTCCTCCGTGGAAGCCTTCTCTCCTCCCTCACATTAATAATAGACGTCGTGAGACATGTTTTATGGCAGTACCTGGAACTCTAATGAGCTTCTGTCTATAATCTTGGTCAGGTATACAGGCCACTCTCTCTCTCTCTCTCCCTCTGGTGCGTGGGTGTCTGTGCATGTGGTGGTGGTGGTGGTGGCGGGGAGGCGACAGGTTCTACGGTCAGCTGCCCACGGGAGAGACGGGGGCCTTGTTCAACGCTAAGTGGAAGGTGGCAACCGCTTCTTTAATTCGATACTCCGGTAATTGAATTTCTTGTGAAGTCTGCTGCCATTACGATGAATTACGGAGGCGAATTAGGATAAATACGATGTCAGTGACTTCCCTAAAAACCGGAGAATGAGTTTCTGAAGGCATTTACGTGGTAGTAGTAAAAGTTTCACCGAATCAAAATGACGATTCGGTGCGAATCATAACATTTACTGCGAATCATAAACGAGACCGAAACTCACCTAACACGATGAGGGATGAAGAAGTGATGACTCTGTTCTCAGTAGTACTTCAGAATACTGACAAATGCTTAAGCTTTTTTCCCCCTCCATCTATCTCTCCTGCAAATGCTCCAGCAGTATATAATTCAGATCATCATCATCTCCATGCCTTTATGAGGCAGCTTACCTCCAATGCACGCCAAAAACAAGCACCTAACAGTCCTGATAAGTGAAATTCCCCGCAGTTCAATAACCGCCTCTCGGTTAGTGGCTAACAGCACGCAGCCCGGCAAAATATACAAACATTTACACGGTCCGGTTAACTCCTCGGCCGCAGCACACAATTAACCGATGCTCGCCCTCGCCATTCAGAAGAGACATATATATTCCTGAGGGTGAGGCTGTAAAGCTCCTGACGAACCTCAACACTGCGATAGGATTCTTTTTATGACCGCCTGCCCGGCCCGGCCAGATCCGTATCGGGGATTCTAAAATGGCCCCAAACATGGCGTTGTTACGTATTTTAATCAGCTCCGCCGACCTAGGCGGTGTATACCACCCTCAGCAGAGAGTGGGGCTGGGTCGGGGCGATATGATTAGGCTGTGCAGAGCGACCAAGACCAGAGCGAATTCTTTAGGGAATTTAAGCTGATCGTAAGATAGCGATACAGCTACTGCAGGCTGGAAATAGTACAATGCTTTTTTTTTTTACTTTTAAGCGCAAGGCGATTCAGAACACTTCTTGTTTTCTTTTTTTTAAACGCCACCGAGCGTGATATGATAACGTAATCACCGCATACCAGAGATCTGTAATGCTTTCACCTCTTCCGACCAAGGAAGTGATCGGTGATTTAACGAGTGACTCGCACGGCAGTACATTTGACGGTGACTTGACCATTACGGACTCGCTGAGGCGATTGGGTAATGCCACCGGTGTCTCCTAGGGCGACCGAAACGTTATGCAGGACCTGAATGCAAGAAGTTATGGTCAGTGAACCCCACACGAGACCCCGCCTCAGATAATAACTTATACTAAAAGGTCAGCAACGCTAATAAAAGCTTCGTTTTTGTCTCAAGTTCCTCCCGGACGGACACCTGTTGTGCAAAAAGTCCACGAAAAAGGAGAATATACGTATGACGGTCTACACTTATCGTGAAGTCAAGAATTACCGCATCGGAACGTTGGCTGTTCCCGAGCTCGCGCATTCCTAACCAAGAGTTGTGCATATAATACAATAATTACAACCCATGCGTAATATATATATATATATATATATATATATATATATATATATATATATATTGAACCCGACGGCTGTTAGAGGCCAACATCTCATGCTACATGTTGTGAGATTCGCCGTTGCATTCCCCACCACTATCAGAGTCAGCAAGAATATAATGAGATCCAGCAATGAGTAATACCACAAGGCCGCGGCGGCATTGCATAACAGCCTGGGACTCGACCGTAATGAGAACCTTCCCTCTTATCTCGAACGGGGAGCATGAGGTGTGTAGCTTACGGCTGGACCCAATACCGTGAGGGGGCTCCCATGGGCCAACCCCTCATACCACTGACGAAAATGTTATTCAAAAGTTAATAGACATAAGTCAGGGTTGGGAAAACTATGTATAAAACTTTGGGATGAAAGTACGAGTTGCCGGGCTAGGTATGGCTCCAGGTGCCGTATTTGGCACGGTAAGAGGTGGAATACCTGGTAAAGTCTTGGGAGGGAGGGGATGGGGAGTCTTCATTCCCAGAGTCCGGGCTGGGCCCAGGCTGTTGGATTGGGTCGTTGGTCAACCAAGCTGTTGGAAGCGGCAGTACTGCAGCTCTCTCAATTCTGGTACCAACTTTGTTGCCCTCCTCTGTACCTTTTCCATTCGTTTTTTTTTTTTTCTTTTTTGAGTGAAGGGACCAAACCTGAGAAACTAATTCTAATCTACGACTGATGCAAGATGCGAAATATCTTGTTGAATATTTTTTTATCCATGCACTTGAATGTAATTCTGATTTTTGCCAACAGAGAGAGAGAGAAAGAGAGAGAGAGAGAGAGAGAGAGAGAGAGAGAGTGTGTGTGTGTGTGTGTGTGTAATTACCATCTGTGTGTTACGGGAGGAGAGTTTTACATTCAAATATCCACTTCTTTTAACCCTTTACATTTGTCCCATGTTTTTACTGTCATATGTCTGTACACACACACACACACACACACACCAGTCTAAACTAGGTCACCTAGTCATCGACCAGCCCTGAGAGGAGGATAAACACCTGGGCTGGATGCGGGCGGACTGCCTAGCCCAGGATTCGAACCAATGCGGACCCAACACCGGACGGGCCCGCGTTGCCTCATGGTCATTAACTTTAATCTCGACTGCACTGAGGCCCGCGTCTGTGTGTGTGTGTGTGTGTGTGTGTGTGTGTGTGCGTGTGCAATCAGAAACAGACCTCAGCAGGAAACGCCTGGCTTGATAAATTTCGTAAGGTGACCATTAGTTTCAGCCGTAACGAACTAGGTCCGGGAGTTGATTGGAGCAACGTGCTCTGCCTTAGACCTGCAGTACCCAGGCTAGTTCCCTTCCCCGCTTGCGCAAGAGGACACACACACACACACACACACACACAAACAAACGTGCGCTCGCGCGCAGGCAAGAGGAGAGGAATCGTGCGTAATTATGGAAGTGTACTACAGCGCAGCGGTGTGGCTCCGTGACTGGCATGCTCTGTGTTGGGGTGGCGCTTGAGGAAGAATGGACAAAGCGAAGTACCTAAGCCTTACTTCTAGGGCAAGAGAGAGAGAGAGAGAGAGAGAGAGAGAGAGAGAGAGAGAGAGAGAGAGAGAGAGAGAGAGAGAGAGAGAGA
>JAYMFT010257842.1:0-10810 GCA_038088735.1 Panulirus argus
CACCTCTGAAACATATATCTTCTTTGTCAACCTTTCCTCACTCATTCGTTCCATATGTCCATACCATTTCAACACACCCTCTTCTGCTCTCTCAACCACACTCCCTTACATTACTTACTCGATCAAACCATCTCACACCACATATTGTCCTTAAACATTTTATTCCCAACGCATCCACCCTCCTCCGTACAACCCTATCTATAGCCCGTGCCTCGCAACCATATACTATTGTTGGAACTACTATTGTTTCAAACATACCCATTTTTGCTCTCCGAGATAACGTTCTCTCCTCACATTCTTCATTGCTCCCAGAACCTTCGCCCCCTTCCCCACCCTATGACTCACTCACGCTACCAAGTCCACTCCCAGATATCTAAGACACTTCATTTCCTCCAATTTATTTTCATTCAAACTTGCATCCCAACTAACTTGTTCCTCAACCCTGCTGAACCTGATAACCTTGCTCTTATTCACTTTTTCTATAAGTAAATTATCAGGTTTTTTGTTGTTTTTCGTTTTGTAATCGTTTACTGGATGATCGCCCTGTGACAATTTAAATTGGCTGTACTGCCAGGATTCGAACCAGGGATCTTCTGATGTAGTTGAGGTGGCATAACTTGCTGGTTAGTATAGTAAGGTAAAAGGAGGGTGGTTGCTGCATGGGTTTACCCAAAATAAACCATATGTAAGTTTCGAGTATTCGGCCAAGGGAAGCAAGGTGACGACCAAAACATGAAGCCGTTAGGGGCAAGTAAATCAAAGGTTTACAGTTCATGGGTTTTGTGTGGAAAATATGGGGCACGTAGCCAATACTTGGTGCATACCTCAGGATAAGGTAGATAAGGTAGCAAGAGGATAGGTACAGGAACTACAGATCGTGCAACCTATGGAAAAGGGGCGTAGTATGTACCTGAAGTAACCTGGGCAAGGAATCGAAGGAACTTGGGTTTGTGGAGAAATTCAATGGAACATTAACTTCTGTGATAAAGATGTGTGAAGAGCGACCGAAAGAATGGGATATATTATGTAACTCTTTCCTATTTGTATGAAGGGAAGCTCCATAAGAGTGCTGGTTTTGCTCCATTTGAGCTGTTATATGGTACAGTGACATCAGGTTCATTAGCTGTATTGAAGGAATTATTGACTCGTTTTGTCGATCAGCCAGAAAGTGGGTCAGCACTTCAATATGTGATAAGACCTTGTGGAGAGGTTATTCTCAGGAGGCACTGAAGGACTCGGCAGCAAGGGAAAGAAGTTCCTTCAACGGAAACCAAACAACGTACTTTTAAAGTCGAGGCTGAAGTATTGCTGTTATTACCAACAGAAGGGAAACTTCTCGTGCTTTGGAAAGGACGTTTTGTAGCAGGTACAGTGGGCACGTTGGATTACCGCTGAGAATCGGGATATTTATTAAAGACAATTTATGCTAATCTCCTCAAGAAACTCTACAGAAGGGAGAATGTTTTAGCCTCGCTACCAGGATGCTCAGCTTGGCATGTGCTTCAGTGGTAGAAGACGGTTGTGACGTGGGTTCACGAGAAGACGATCAAAGTGAGGAGGAAGGAGTTGCGAAGAGGTCGGGTGAGTTGCTGTACACATCTACATATCAGAGTCGGGAGACAACAGAGGATGTAAGTTTTGATGATTATATGTGAGAGGAAATGAAAGCTTAAGTGAACGATTTGTTGAGGAAGAATTAAGATACGTCTATGTACTTGGATGTGCCACGCTAGGTAAACCCGGGATCCAAGTCGCACATCAAGAACCAGTCAAAAGTAGTTCGCACCCTTTGCCTCATACACTAAGAGAAGTACTCAATAAAGAAGTTCAGGAAATGATGCAACTTGGTGTCAGTAAACTCTCAGCATCCCCATATTGATCACCTGTGGTCAGTGTAAACATGACGGATGGTAGTGCGAAATTTTGCTGTGACTTTAAGAAGTTAAAATCAGTCACTGTGCTTGATGTCGAACCGATTCAAGGTGAAGAGGAAATTTTTCACATAGTTTACCAAGAATAGATATCGGTAAAAGACGATTAGCAGGTACCATCAAAGGCGACTAAACCCATGACTGCTTCTGTAATTCCGGACCGCCTGTATCAGTGTTGTACTTTCCCATTCGAAATGTTTAATGTTCTTTCAAATTTTAGTCGCATGATAAATAATTTGCTGAGGGGAATGAGAGGCGAGGACAACTTTGAAAATGACATTCTAGTTCATTCTCGCATCTGGGGAGGAACATCTGCCATCTTCAGAAAAGCTGTTGGTCAAATTACGTTCTTGCAAACATGACAGAATGACCAAGCCAATGTATCATTAGCTGAGAAAGAGAATCAGTTTTGGGACATGAAGTTGGTCACTGTCTTTTCGAATTTCTCCAGGAGTAAACCCACAGCTACTGAAGAGGCTACAACACCTGGGATAAGGAAACAGTCACAGGATTAATGGGATATTTAGGAGGTTTGTGACCAACTTTACCACTATTGCAGTATCATTAACCAACATGATCAAAAATCTAAATCGTTTCGATCAAGAGAATGTTCAAGAGATGACAGTTCAGATGTTTAAAAGCAGATCAGTGCGAGTGCCAACTGTAAGACTGCTAGATTTGATTGCTCCATTCACACTGAGGGTTGATGCTTCTGACACTGGGATTGCTCTTGTGTTTCAAGCGAACGAAGGTGAGAAATATCCAGTCGCGTTTGAATGTAGAATGTTACGAAAGAGGGAACAAGGATACGCTGTGATGAAGAAAGAATACTTGACGATGGTATGGGCCATCAATCAATCCAAGGTATTTCTTTATAGGAAGAGACTTGTCATAGAGAGCAAAGATCGACCAATTGCTTACATGCAGAAATCTAAGGTAACTAATGCTACAATCCTATGTTGAGTCTCTCCCTTTTCAGCCATATCGGTTCAGGGCTTAAGTTATTGAAGGCAGGTACAGACTGCCAGAGTTGACAAACAAATTGGGGCGAGAATGTGGGTAATTCAGGAATTGATATACGGTTTTTCTTGCTAGCATACGTGATGAGTTAAGTGGGGTAGTGGGGTACGAAAATTAAATCTAGGTAATTTCTTTAGGGAGAGAGGGAATTGTAACGATCTAACTAGCAGAGAAATTAAGGTAGATTGATTTCTAAGGAATAGGTAATGGTGAGGGGTTTGATAATGATAAGGTATCTGGTAACGACAAGGTATCTGATAATGAGAAGGCATCCCATAATGTTAGTGTAACTTAATGATGAGGTATCTGGTTATGAGGAAGTATCTAATAAGGAATAGGTATCTGGTGTATGGTATTTGAAATGTGTGGTATTGATAAGGTGATGAGTTACCAAATATTGAGGTATCTGGTATTGACTTTAGGTAACAACCGCCTGAATACCCATTTACCTAACTACCAATAAGAACCAACCAACTGCCTCGCGGGACGTTAGACGTGTGGGTCTGCCGTTGTTATTACCACTGTGCAAAACACGAGTGATAACTGTTACCTATTTCCTAGTAAACGACTCGTCCTTTGTTAGTTTTTCTTGTCTTCAGTCTTTTATTATTATCTTCATTAAACATCTGAAAACGATTAGCTGTTCATAATCGTAATTTCATTTGTCCTTAATCTAATATGTAACGGATAACCCCAATCTCTCTCGAGGCAGACACCTGACAACATATGCCCACTGCGGCAACAGGTGTATAACACAAGTTCAGGAACTTCTCGTTTCGTTTACTGATTTTTATTTGCGTTGTTAATGAAGTGAATGAAAGCAATGTGGAAATCATACGATGATCACTGAACTTACGTTTGGCTGTATGGTGATGAGGATGGCCTTCTTGTTCCTGGTGTCTTTATCCGAGTGGACGACGATGTACAGTGAAGGCGGCTTCTTCACCATGAGGGCCATGAGTGTCACGTGTGTCCACAGTTGGCTAAGGGCACAACCCCGCCCCCCTGCGGCGTGTGGCTGGTCAGGACGCTGCTGGGCTGTGTATGGTGCTTATGGCGGCTGCTTCAGTGTTAGAAGACAACCTCTGCCCTTCACAGTCACCAGCCGGGAGCACTAAATTCTTAACGCTTCAAGGGGGAGCCTTAGATACCAAGTATTCTTCGTGATTCCTCGAGTCTTGAGTATTACTGTGATACTGTGATCATTTATACTGGATTGTAAGTCATCATCTCAGGATCTTCTTACTTTTTTCTCTTAAATGAAATGTGTAAAAACTTATTTTCTGAAGAGCAGTTCAGTTAGTCGTCATGCTTCTACGGGGACATTACAGCAGTCTACGTACTATTGCTGCGCCAGACAAATAGAATTCCGCCGTTAGAAATTTTTAGACGCGTTCCTGAATACAACTGTCACTTTCTTCGCCTTGTTGGTCTACTGCAGACCACACAAGCACCTGCAGGTGGGTCATCACACACGTTTTTCTTGGGTGCGACACCGGAGGCTGAGGTGTTCTGGCCGTGAGTGTCCTGCGTTGCCAAGTGCGAGGGCAGAGGTCGGGGGCAGTGTGTCACGGGCGGTGGTGAGATGCGGCACTTGCGGCGACGCGCGCCACCACTGGCTGGCAGGGTTGTGGTCGGTGGCCCAAGCAGGAGTGGCCTGCTTGAGCAGCTCCTTCATTCCCCCGCGGCGCCTTGGTCGATATGCTCGTGCCTTCCCGTGAGCCCTTCTAGTAGCTGGCCCGCCCTAACCTTCACCTTGGACCCATATCTGCGACGGCGATCTCACCCTCATGTGGGGTCATGTCATCGGCCTTTAACACTGCAGAAAAGTGAATACTCGCAAATATCGTGGGTGCTTCGCCCGTGTTACTCGGGTGTAAGAGGACAGGTCAGGTGTGAGGCTTTCGGCCAGGTGTGAGGGGACAGGTCAGGTGTGAGGCGACAGGTAAGGTGTTAGGGGACAGGTTAGGTGTGAGGGGTGAGGGAGGTACGTGTGCAGGCAGTACTGCTGACCCTCACGTTACGTCATGCGGTAATTACGGAATGTGGCAACCCAAGTCATTCCTTGTCATGCAAATTTTTGCTCGGTCTGGCAGACGCTGATAGCGGCTGTGTACCCGTGTTATTACACATCTCAAGGACAAAAATCAAGACTTAAAATACTCCAAAAATGATTCAGTTTTTATGACAGGTAATCCAATAATCTTTACGACACCAAAGAGAAGGATAATGTAAAATACTTTTTTGAAAGGAATCAAGATGATCCTCCACATACTCCTTCATCCACAGCTTAACCTTTTTCTTATGTTTATTAATACAGAAAACAAAGGAGTAAGAAAAACGGGAAGCGTGACAATAGTCTGTTGTACGTGTTCGGGAATGGCCGACTTGGATTTCATCCTTTCTTGTGTTGACAGACCACCGGCACAACCACACTGCAAACCCTGAACACAGACGACCCACGCACACACACGGAAGAAATGAGCCGTGTGTGCCCCTTTACACATCATGCAAGCGTTGAGGGGAAGAAAACCTACGAGAATAAGAATAAGTAAGCCCATTGAGGATGGGACTGGCGGCAATACCTTAGCGAGCAGAGAATAGCTCCTCCGTAAGCTACTACATATCAACACGGGAGACATGGCGAAGGACGGGCACATCCTGATCCCCGGTTTAACGCTGCAGGTTACAACCTTATCCTCCTTATAGTAATATTGTGAGGGTCTCATAGCTGGCCATCCACTCTGCCTCATCTGGAACAGCCCCTCCCTCGCCATCTACCGTGATTCGTTTCACCACAGTTCACTTTTCCCTCTCCTGCCCCCTACACTTCACTGGCCCGGGCCATACGTCATGTGGTTCTTCCGTCTTCTTGCAGCCCACTTGTTATTCTTTGGGTCCAACTGGGCCGCTCACTGTCCCACCTGAGCTGAGCTGCCGTCATCACTTGTTCTACCGTGGCAACACACCGTCCCGCTATGGATCCTTACCAGTTCCGGTTTAGATCCTAGCTTGTCCACCAGTGTGGCTCTTCTCCTCTCCTAGAGTGGTTTTTTGCCTGTCCCTCCACAACCACTTTGCTCGTTATGAATCACTTGTCTTCCCGAGACCCAGCTCACCTTCTCCATGACTCATCAGTAGTAGCAACCTACCTCTCCGTCCTCGGCTCACCTCTCCATCTGTAGCCTCAGCACCCTCCCATCTCCACTAGTATCCTCCCTGCTCCTCTGTGACTCTCCCATCCTAGGTAGCCCACGTCTCCTGGCTCACATTTGTGCCTCAGTCCGTCTGACTTCCTGTAGTCGACCTATCATTCCCCCAGTGGACGCTCTCTCTCAGTCCTCGCTCGCCTGCTCATGTTGCACCTCATCAATCTCCTCCCTGGCCCACGCTCCATATTCCTCCCCCATGAATCCCATAGCCCATACATCCCCTGCATGATCCACTAGCTCCCCAGAACAGCCACCCCAGGACCTTTCTCCTACCATCCCCACGTACTGCTAGATGACCCAGCGGTTCCACTGTGCTGTGTGTGCTGCCCTTTTAGTTAACCTGCCCCACGTCTCGACCCCTGACCTCCCCGTCACCTTTAAGCTAACCCATCCCTCCGCGTCCCACCTGCCGCTTGATGTCCCCACGTGTTCAATTTGTCCCTTAGCGTCCCACTGTGTTCCACCTGTCCCCAAGCGTTCCGTGTCCCGCCTGTCCACAGGCTTCCTGCTGTGTCTCACCTGTCCTCAGGCGTCCCTGTGTCCCACCTTCCCCTTGGACCTCCCCCCCCCCTCATCTTTCCCCTCACCTCCTCAACATAACCTCGGCTGTTCCTGGCCGGCCTTGAGGGCTACTGTGGCCTGGGGAACCATTATCTCTCCGGGCGTCTGTGATTGCTCTGTGATTTACTGACCATTACCCGTGACCTCTAGATACTGGAACATACTCCGCTTATCATCAACATCTTCCTGGGTCTCATGACCTCCGACCAGTGCAGTTCGGGAGAGTCGTTATAACACCTGTACCCTCGTCACGTGATGTCCAGACAGTAGAGTTCAGGAGAGTGATTGCCTCCTCAGGCGCTACCGGAGTGGACGAGAGGAAGAGTTCTGTAGACTCGTGTGTTTATCATTACTTCCGTCACGTGACCTCTGACTTTTCTCAGCAACCCCATCTTGTTATCACCCGCCTGAAGTGGGTCATGATTTATGAAGATAAGACTCGCCTGCCTACCAGCCCTCAGCTGGCGGCCGCTCTTATGACTGATCTCCATGTCACTCGAACTTAGCGAAGCTCCGATATCATTACCCATGACTTTGGAGCGTCAAGGTCGGGGAAGGGCCACCTGAGTACGAGTCCGGGCCAGGATGAGGCCTGGGCAATCTTTGACGACGGCCAAACCACGACTTCAGTAACCTTAGTTTACACTGGCAGTGAAGTGCATGTATATTTCAGAAGAGTTTCTATATACACACAGGAAATAAAGTATCTTGTCATTCTTTATGCGAGACAGTATGACACGACGGACGAAGTATTTTGAGAAATTCCTATTGGTCCGGCCTCGCATTGGTATCCCCGCTTTCATGATATCGTAATAACCGATTGCTAACATTTCCTGTCATTTGCCATAATAAATATACTGACTTCATGTTTTGATGGAATTAACTATAAAGTGGGGCTGCCATACTTACTTAGAAGTTTGTCTCGCATTCATGCTTACCAACCCGACAGAGACTACACGAGTCGTATTGATAATTTTAAAATTCATCAGACCCACCCGGGAAGGTACTTTCTTTACCCAGTGTCAATATACACGTCCTGTTTAAACCCCGACAGCGAGTGACGTTGGGGTGCAATCAGCCACATCCAGCATCAGACACTTGTTTTACAATACCTAGGCAGGTAGACAGTTTTGGCCTTCACAAGAGGAGGTCCGCCTCATGAGGACTGCCACCAGTTATCATCCGCAGGGGCCCATTGTTGATTAACTGGTCTGCTTTCGCTTCGCCATTACCACCCACGGAGTGGCGTAACTGAACATAGATACCCCAACGGCAGCCACCTCCGTCACTCAAGTCTTGGGCACCGAGGCTCGCATAACGCCTGGAAAAGTCCTCCATGACTCCTGGTTTCCCACACTCCTGAAGGAATTCTGTGGTGCCTCGTCCCAAGTGCTCTGACTCCTGCCCCTCGGGCCACACTCACGTGGGACATCGCCATCGCCTCTCTCTCAAAGTAAAGCTTGAACAACAGGCCCTTAGATAACACATCCTGCAACCGTCAGGACCTCACTAACGCCTCCTCCCTTCTGCAGAAGCACGAAAGACCCGGTATCTCCACGACTCTGCCTCGCCTCTTGCACCCACGCCACGGGAACCCTGCCAACCTCATCTCGCCCAACCTCACATTCCTGCCTAATCTGCCTCATTTATTTCATCTCATCCCTTCTGTATTTACCCAATGAAGCACTCTGTTGTTCCTCGCATTACCGTACCCATCTCTCAGTCCTCACCATAACAGAAGAGCTTAGAAACATGACCGAAAGCTACAAAACACCTGTATCTATGATGCTATGTATTCATATTCCAGAATTTTAGTATGTATTGAAGGCGTGTGGCAGTATCTCACTCCTTAAATTTAGTAAATGCTTCCTCGCGTCTGTTTCTCACACGATGTATTTCTGTTGTACCAGTAGAGTAAATGTGCTGGATTCAGCGTAACGAAAAGTCTCCTGAAATGTGTTTGATAAGGTATGTTTAGCGTAGTCACTTTACATAAGTTTGGTTAAGTAGTTTTGTTTAATAATCACTTGTTTGAACTTAGTTAATAATATAAACCTGAGCAGCTCTCACGAGCTCTCAGACTACTAAGAACTGTTTATTAGCTTGCTTGTCCTATAGCCTCTCGTGGCCAGGTTCATAAGCACAAACAGTCATCCACATCTCGTTATGTACTTTCGTTTTTACCTTCATCAATCTGGGGGTCACTTCCTTACACGCTCACGAATTCTCACAACCCTTCCTTCAGCAGACGCGCTACCCCTTAGCTCTCGCTCTCACACTGACCCCTGACTTTACCGCCTCGACATTCCTAAACCGTTCTTCCCCCTTACTCTTAAGCCTTGTTTTACTCAGAGCTACAGCATCCAGGTCCTCTCTTCATGCTATATATCTCTCCCTTCCTCTCAACCTCGTTACAATTACACACATCCAGACACCCCAGCTTGAGCCTTCGAGGAGGACGATCATTCACCGCTTGACTTCTCCAGTTCCAACCTTTAGAAATTGAAATACAAAGAGTTGAGAGTTTCCAGCACTAGCGGAAGATTCAAGTGAGAAACTGTAGAAGTTGGTGACTGAGTTTGGGAGTGTACGTGACAGGAGGAAGCTGAGAGTAAATGTGAATGAAAACAAAGTTATTAGGTTTAGTAGAGTAGAGGGACAGGCTAGTTGGGGCGTGAGTTTGAACGGAAAGAAATTTGGAGGAAATGAAATGTCCTCGATACCTGGGAATGGACATGGCAGTGAATCGAATCAGCGGAAGTGAGTTTTGCGGTGGGTGAGGGTGGCTGAAGGCTCTTCGAATACTGAGGAATGAATAGAAAGAGAGGTCGTTCCCTGGGAAGGGGAGGGCGAAAATGGGTATGTTTGAAGGTGTAGTAGTCCCATGGATGCGAGGCATGGGCTATAGATGAGGATGTGCGGAGAAGGGGATATTGTTGTAAATTAAATGTCTGAGGACAATATGTGGTGTGAGGTGGGTTGATCAGGTAATAAAAGGGTAAAAGAGATATGTGGTAATAAAAAGAGTGTGGTTGAAAGAGCTGAAGAAGGTGAGCTGAAATGGTTTGGACATATGGAGAGAATGATTAAGATGAGTAAGGAGAGGTTGACAAAGAGGATATGTGTCAGAAGTGGAGGGGACGAGGAGAAGAAGACCAAACTGGAGATGAAAGGATGGAGTGAAAAAGATTGTAAGTTTCCGGGCCTGAACATGTGAGGGGCTGAAAGGTATGCACGGGACGTAAATTGGAGCGACGTGGTATACAGGAAGACGCGTGCTGTCAGTGAACTGGACCAGGCCATATGGAGTAGTCGGGGGAAACCCTGGAAAGGTTTGTGAGGCATGGACGTGAATAGGGGCCTGTGGTATCATTGCATTGCTCATGACAGCGAAAGAGAGAGGAGTCCAGAAGGAGAATGAGAAGAGAACGATGTGTCGACAATAATGCAACTTATCGCACAAAGATAAAGGACAAACCCTGTGAAGAGTCCTAATACTTTCCGTAGATACAAAACGTCCGGTATAGCATATATTTCTCCAGCAGAACAGGGCTAGGTCTTCCTTATACTACGTCAGGCTTTAAGATTTTCAGTTACCAACAGCACTTAAAAGCTTGAACTTAATGGAGAACATTGGTATAGTCTTTAGTGTTAAGTATCTTGAAGTTAGTGAACTGTAGGATGCGGCGGGCGTTCGCAAACCGAACCGAAAGTTCAGAAATATACATTGAAAAGAGAACAGAATCTACTTAGTGTAGATGTTGATACTTATGACCTTTGCGTGAACGCGTTCGTGTTAGTAGCTGTGGTCGATCTGGCGTGACGAAGGTCATCAGGGTAATTAAGTCGGTCGAACGAATGTATTTATCAAGTTCTGTCCACGTTTGTCCTTCATAGATGATCAGATATCGGGGGAAAGGGATTTTTTTATTATTTTGTTGAAATATTAATAATGACAATTATAATGGTAATAGTACTAATAGTGATAATGATAATAATAATAATAATAATATTTTTTTTTTATACATATCCGCCATTTCCCGCGTTAGCGAGGTAGCGTCAAGAACAAGGGACTGAGCCTTAGAG
>JAYMFT010257853.1:0-10810 GCA_038088735.1 Panulirus argus
TTCAATTAGGGCCCGGCCTTGATGTGGACTTTTGTCCGTGACTGGAGCCTTCAACATAAAAAAAAAAAAAAAAAAAGTTGCTGTTGAGTGCATGGAGTCTCGCTTATTGGCTACCCAGTTTACACAGTTGTAAAATACAAGGCAGCTGACACCAATAAAAATGTGAAAATTATAATCTAATACACACAGAGAGGTGGAAGACTTCAGCATTCTCTCGGAGAAGCAGACACACAGAAACGACACCATAAGAATAATCCAAAAGAGGATTAAGGATCAATCGCCATTCTAGATTCAGAAAAAGGGATTCAACACCAATAATTTCTCTAGACGGGTGATCACAGGCTGCCTTACGCTGAAATGTCAGTCTGTCGTTATCTAACCACAGAAATGTTAAGTCTGTTGCCACCTGCCCACCGAAATAACACTCTGTTGCATTATAACCACAGAAATGTCAGTCTATTGTATTCTGACCAGATAAATGCAAGTCTGTTCGATTATAACCACAAAAATGCCCATCTACTGTATTCTACCAACAGGAATACTAATCTATTTTAACCACAGAGATACCAGTTGTTGTATTGTGACCAAAAATATCGCAGAGTACTGTATTCTAACCAGAGATAAGCTAGGATCTTGTTTTCTAACAACAGATATATGAGGCTGTTGTATTTCGACAGCAAAAATAAAAGCCTCTTGTATTTCAACCACATAAACATCATTCTAATCTATTCTAACCACAGATATACGAGAAACCCCCCCTTTCCTCACCACTATACAAACACCACTCCCTTCCATCATCACTATATAAACACTTCCCATCACCATTATATAAACACTCCCATCATAACTATACAAACATTTTCCTCTCCTATCATCACAATATAAACATTTTCCTCTTCCACCATCCCTTATAAATATTTTCCTCTTCCATCATCACTATATAAACATTTTCCTCCCATCATCACTATACAAACATTTTCCTCTCCCATCATCGCTATATACAAACATTTTCCTCACCCATCATCACTATACAAACATTTTTCTCTTCCATCATCACTATACAAACATTTTCCTCTTCCATCATCACTATATAAACACATTTTCGCCCCTGAAGTTCGCCTGTAAACACTTCCTATCTGACCGATGTTATCCTCTTAATGGCCCTATATACAGTTTTACAACATTGGCCAAGGTCCCCCGTCATACACAGTCGGAAACTGACTTTGTTAGTATGACAATAACACCTTTATGACAGGTGGGATTTATTGAAGACGGGTCTACAAGGATTTTGAAATTTTTTTTATTGATCATATCTCGTTTTCTGTTATTGTCTATATGAGTTAAGAGCGTTACTTCTCGTTTTCTTTTCAATTTGCTTTTATGAGTAGCGTTAACTCTCGTTTTCTTTTTAATTCGCCTCTGTGAGTTACGAGAATGAACTCACATTTTTCATTTTAACTGACTCTACCGTTTTCTTTTCGTCTGTACGCGGTGTGTTAACTCTCGTTTTCTATTTGTCTAAAGCTGGAGAGGCTGGCCAATCGGGAGCGGCTCTGGGGATTCGGGAGCCCTGATTGGATCCACAGAGGAATGGTAACGAGGGGCCAGCCGCTGATTGGCCCCGTGGATCACCGTCCAGGGAAATTTCTGGTTCGACTGCTTGGAACACGACACTAAGACCGCTCAGCACGACGCTACCACCACATAGCACGACGCTACAACGGTATGACTTCGGAGCACGATGGTACGACCCTCGAGCCCGACGGTACGACTCGAGTATAACGGTACGACCACCGAGGACGACGGCACGACGGCGAGACCCTCAGGCTGAGAGAGGGAGAGAGAGAGAGAGAGAGAGAGAGAGAGAGAGAGAGAGAGAGAAGCTCCCTCAGTAATACTTGCAAAAGAAAGAGAGAAACACCTCACAACATCACCTCTCCTGAGCAGGTGACGCAATACGTGTACACTCGCTGGCGTGACCGTTCCACATAGGTGAAGGAAAGCCTCAGGGTAGTTTTGGAACGTGTGTGTGTGTGTGTGTGTGTGTGTGTGTGTGTGAAGAAAGGTGAAAGAAAATGCGAACATAAATTCAGGTCATGAGGTGTGGCAGGGAAGGGGGATGAGACAGTAGCTTGTCTGGGGAGGACCTGGAGAAAGCGGAGTGCAACAGGGAACTGGGAGTGGACGTGACAGCAGGTGGAACCATTGGAGACTTGACGCGAGTCACAGAAGGGGCTGACGTCCTTGAGGCATTGAGTTTTTTTCTGAAAGGAGAGGTCGCTGTCTACTACTACGGTAGATGTGGTTATTTCTGAAGGTGTAGGAGTCTCGACAGTATGTTGTATGGACGTGTGTCTTGGGCCCTGGATGTTGAAAGAATTAGGAGGGTTGGACGCATTGGAAATATCTTGAGGACGGTGGGTGGTGTGAGGTTCGTTGATCGTGCGAGGAATGAGAATGTGTGAGGTGTGAGGTGTGATGCGAAATGCAGTTGACTGAGAGGAGCCTCCAAGGTGTGCTGAAATGGTACGGAAATGAGGAGAGGATGAGCGAAGAAAGACTATATATGACGAGGGAAGAAGGGAGATGGGGGGGCAGAAAAGAAAATGGTGGGATAAAAAATTTAAGGGGCTTTGGGGTATCGGGGCCTAAACATTTACGAGCGCTAGAGGCATGCAAAGGATAGACTGAATTGGATCGATATGCTATACGGGGGACGACGTGGCCAGAACAAGAAGATATGCAACGGTTACGGTACACCGTGGAATAGTCTACAGGGCTTAGCCGTGCGTAGCTGGTGCTGGTTTCCTTACGCTATACATGACAGAGAGAAAAGAGAGAGTGGATGCGCAAAATATGAGGACAATATTTTTTCGTTCTCGACGCCACCTCGCTAAGGCAAGGATAGGCAATTGCTCCCTTCTGCAGGATTCGTGCCGCTACCATTTGCGTGGGGGCTGGGGACGTGAGCGCTACGCTATGGAGCCCATGATACAAAAGTGAGTAATCGATTACAAGTAATCGAATACCCTACTTCTCACGCTCGTGAGCAACGGGGGTTTAAGTGGGTCGCTTCTCCTCACAACCACCAGTAAGGAGGAACCACAGTTTTCTGCGAGCTGGGGCATTCCAAATCTCACGTACAAAAAAACTAGCTTTTGTTTCACCTGGGATCAATTATGCATAAATTACTTTGTCACATTTCATTCCCGGTATAGCAAACTGCATATTCAAGTCAACACTGGCCTTATGCAAATATTTCTCCTGGAATATCGAAGGATTTCCCCTCGCAACACAGCCTGAATCTTTCTTAGTTCCATATCACCGGCCAGGCCCAGAGGATGTGATAATTCATCGGAAGTTCTTGTCTGTTAAATCAGATTAACGCACCTACAAATACAGTCTGTTAGGCCCGACGGTGTTAGTCCTGTTCCCGTCGCCGTCTGGGATGTCTGTTGAATTAGGCAATGTTCCCGCTGATTTGCATACGTGTCTCTGTTCGTCTTAATATATAACTCCTCATGTACGACTGTCGTCTATTGAGTCAGGTGGTGTTGGTGGCTCCCTCTAACTACCGGGCAACGAAACAGACACGATAGTTAATCTGTCTGTACGATGTCGTCTGTTAAACTGCGTACAAAACAAGTCGTCCATTCACAGCAGTTGTCTGTTAAAACCCAAATTTTTTTTTTTTGTGTGTACCAAATTCGATCGTAATGTATTGAAATTGAACGAAATAAGCTGTTTTACTTCATAGAAATGTCTGAAACGAGAAACCAATCTATGTTATCTATAGATCTTTTTCTGTTCCGCACGAATGTTGCTTTCCGTCTGTCTGTTCCACACGAGAGACATGCTCTTCTCTGCCACGCGCATATCATAGTCTTGAGACACAGCTGGTCAGGGAAGGATGTCTTCCGTCTTGCTTAAGTCAACAGTACATGAGGGATGAGGGTGAAGAACCACCTGAAGGAGCCTCATCCAGGGTGGTTACGGATGAGGAACCACCTGAAGGAGCCTCATCCAGGGTGGTTATGGATGAGGAACCACCTGAAGGAGTCTCATCCACGATGGTTGTGGATGAGGAACCACCTGAAGGAACCTCATCCAGGGTGGTTGTGGATGAGGAACAACCTGAAGGAGTCTCATCCAGGGTGGTTGTGGATGAGGAACAACCTGAAGGAGTCTCATCCAGGGTGGTTGTGGATGAGGAACCACCCGAAGGAGCCTCATCCACGATGGTTGTGGATGAGGAACCACCTGAAGGAGTCTCATCCACGATGGTTGTGGATGAGGAACAACCTGAAGGAGCCTCATCCAGGGTGGTTGTGGATGAGGAACCACCTGAAGGAGTCTCATCCAGGGTGGTTGTGGATGAGGAACCACCTGAAGGAGTCTCATCCACGATGGTTGTGGATGAGGAACCACCTGAAGGAGTCTCGTCCACGATGGTTGTGGATGAGGAACCACCTGAAGGAGCCTCATCCACGATGGTTGTGGATGAGGAACCACCTGAAGGAGCCTCATCCACGATGGTTGTGGTTGAGGAACCACCTGAAGGAGTGTAATTACCTATTTGTACTGTACGGGGAGGGAGTTCTACACTCGTGGGGTCCCATCTCCTGAACATTCTCTTCCGTCAACCTCTTGAATGCACGCCGTCTGCATTAACCAAGTCCTCAGTCAACCTGCGTCATCCACCACCACTCTTATACTATACGAGTATTTCTTTACATCCTTATTTACAAGTTTATTATTCAATTTCGTGTCATGTCCTCCGGTTTCTCTCTATCCCTGAATCTGTCAAAGATCTGTCCACTTCGTCTATCCCTTAAATAATTAATTTTGATCAGGTCACCTCTCAGTCTTCTCTCTTCCAAGGTGGGTAAATTCAGATCCTCCAGCCTTTCCCCGTAGCTTAGCTCTCTCAATTCTGGTACCATCTTTGTTGCCCTCCTCTGGACCTTCTCTAAGAGTTTTTTGTGTTATTTTATGTAGGATATGAATCCATACACTTGTAAAACTATTCTGATATTTGCCAGCAGACAGTTGGTCTCCTTATATTATCCTTATGTGGGACTCTGGCCACATGTTAGGAACGATGTCGACTACCAAGTCCTTCAAAAACACACACACAATCCTGAAGCTTATTTCCTGCTAGGTAGTGATCATATTGTGGCTGTTAGTGGCTTTGTCCCATCCTCATTACTTTACAGTTGCTCAACTGCTAGGGTTGTGTGTGTGTGTGTGTGTGTGTGTGTGTGTGTGTGTGTGTGTGTGTGTGTGTTTTGAAAGGACTCTTTCTTTTAACCCTAGGAAGCCCTGAGGTCACGTTACATTACTCAGGTGGTGGCTGGAGGCCAATCTAGGTGCTGAGGTCATTTCAGGTCACATCAGTCATCACCGTGAGGTCAGTTCAGGGTCATCACCACGCTGCTACTTCAGAATCATCACTACAGTCATCATATCATCATCAATGTGACGTATGAAACCCAGAGTCATCAATGGGATATGCCATCAGTATCTGTGTTTGAGTCAACCAACCCGACGTCAGCTGAGAAGTCATCTCAGGTCATGACCTCCGTGACCACTCTAGGCAGCGTCATCTTCGAGACATGCTTATGGAAGTGATCCCCGAGTTACCACAGTGACGGCGTCACAGACCCGTCACTCTCGTCTTGTTCTAAGTGCCAGAAAAAGAAAAAGATTTTAAGTTTCCTCTGCTCTCTGGACAATAGTACCTGAGCCAGCCCACAGAGGGCCTCCGAGTACAACAACAAATCTGACGGGGTCGTTCTACGGTCTTTTATTTCGGGCTGGGTGTTGATATGGGGCCCCAGGAAGCCCTCTCATATAAAGGACTCGGATCAAGAAAAGATTTTTACAGGCGGCCAAAAGACTGCTTATAAGATCATGAGGAATGACGGGAGATGGGTCCTTATGAGGGACGCTCCTCGCACGAGTTATGAGGAAGACGAGAGCCAGACTCGCAATGAGGAAGCGAACGGGGGGGCGTTGGGGCCTTAATGGCTTCCAAGGAAGGTATGGAAAGGTCCTTGATGGCTCGGGTCCAGGGAGGGACCCGGGGTGAGGAGATCCCTGGAGATAAGGATATATGGCCGAGGTTATGGGACGCGAGAGACGATTCGGGCGAGGTGAGGCACTCGTTAGGCGTTCCTTAACTACCAGAGGTGTTTACAGCCCGTAATCCTCACGAAACGAACACCCGCGAACCGTAAAATAATCGGACACACTCCTGGAGGGACTTGATGCGGCAGATACCTCCAGATACAGAGTTTGAGGCGAGGTGTATGACACATCTTTCCTGTAGGGGTGAGGCAGGGGCGTGTGTGTGTGTGTGTGTGTAATGCATGGCAAAACACTTGTCCTGCTACAGTGGGGTGCCATGAGGAGGAAACACAGACTGTGACAAGTTGAAAAGTAATTCCATAGTGGAATATACATTCTAGGTCCATCACTAGCGAGACGGGTCGAGGAAAAGGTCTTGGAAAGCATCAGAATTCCTAAAAGACACATATGAACAGAGCACTAAAAGGACTTGATCCACATAAGGCTCATGATCCTAATGGAGTCTGTTTACATGTACTGAAGAAGCGTACAGACACACACTTGACAGGCTACTTGAAATACTGATGAGAAAGGTACAACGCCAAAGGATTGGAAAAGGGCAAATGTCGTGTCTGTCCTTAAGAAAGGAGATAGAGAATTTGTGCTGAACAACGGACTGGTCTCTGTGATGAGCGAGGCACTTGTAAAAACACTGGGGATGATAACTAGACAGCAAATGAATGACTAATTGCAATGGAGGAATGTAGTCATGTTTCACAAATCTCTTACACTAATTTGATAAGAGTTTGCTCTGTTTCAGACGGAAGAGGAAGGGTGGATTGTGTATTCCTGAACCGCCAGAAAGCCTTTGACGCTGCGTCACAGAGAAGGCTGGTGAAGAATCTGCATCTTCAGGAAGGGAATAAGCGAGACACTTCTTCAGTGGACAAAAGAAATCACCTTGGTGGAAGGGAACGAAGGTAGCATGTCAGAGGAGCCTTCCAACCAGTGGCGTACCAGATGACTCGATCCTGGGACCATTGCCCTTCTTGATCTATAGCAGATGACTTTCTGGAATGATTGGACCGACGCATGAATACGTTGGAGGACGATGCCAAGTCACGAAGGAAGTTGAGAGTAATGAGAACTGCACCAACTGATAAGGTGGCCCACGTAATCTTCAAGGTTAATCATGATGCATAATCTATGAAGCTCAACCGAGTAAATTAGGAGTAATAAAGATGGAAGACAGTGAAAAGAAGGCTCGATAAGAGCATTACCCAGCAGTGAGAGGGACTTCGGGTTCAACGCTGTACCTAACCTGTTGTCAGAGATCCACCTCTTTGCTGTAAACAAGACACAATGGCCACTGGTAAATATAACAAGAGCATTTAAGTAAATCGATTAAGAAATGCTCGGCAAATCATTTACATCGTGTATTAGATCAAAGCTAATCAGTGCTTCTCAAGTCTGGGTCACCATACTTGAAGACCCTTGGAGAATAAAAGCTCTAGAGGATGGCAACAAACAATGCACCAGAATTGAGTGAGCCAAGTACATGTGTGAGGTTCGGAGGCCATAAATTTGCCTACCAAGGAAGACAGAAAAGTAACGGGTGACTTGATCTGAATCTTCGAGTTCCTTCCCCAGTTTGACGAAGTCGACAGTGAAGAGTTCTTTGGCGAGAGGCAGAAGACAGAGCCACTAGAGGGCATAACAAGGAACTAAGCAAGAAACTTAATTAAAAAGGTGTCATGAAGTAATTATACAGAATCGTAGCAGCTGGTGAATGAAAATAAGCAAGCGAGACATGAAACTAAATAGTAACAGCAAGTTGAAAAAGCTGTTTGACAAAGACGTGGCCCTACGAGTGTAAAACTCCCTCCCTGCACAGTACAACTGGTAACTACAAACGGGTTATTGTACGAAGAGTTGGTATCAACCCTAAGTCACACGATGCGTCGGGCTGTGGGAACATCAATGGACACCAACACACACCGTGGGAGTTAAGGAGCGATCGGAATGACTAAGAGCGTCAGTGGACACACTGTGTGGGGTGTGATACAGGGGGAAGGAGGGCTGACAGGACCCTGTCGGAGTGTGTGCGGTGGAAGGCACACAATGTGAAGACAAACGAAGATACGCAATCGATGTGCAAAATCTTGGGAGAAGAGGAGCCTTATCGCTATACGAGGTGGTCAAACACCACAACGCTTACGAAGGGCACGGAAGAGCAGAGCAAATTTACCCTACGTGACGCTGCATGAGGAGAAGCCATTGAGTGGCCACAACACTTGTGCTTCCCCGTCCACCAGGGGCGGGAGTCATAACACAGTCGTAACAACATGTGTTCACAACCTCTCATAAAAATCGCTCAATCTTTATTTAAAAAAAAAAAAAACGTCGCATTAACTAGCGTTTAGCCCAGAGAGTCATTGACGTCCAAATCTGCACTGTTTTAAGAGTGACGGGGCAAGTTATTGTTCTGTTGACCACTGGAGGTCCCCATCCAACAGGAGGACAAGTCCCCCTTCTGTGAGGCGTGTCGTCTGCTGTTAGGGGAGGCCGTAATGGCATTTAGTGCCAGCCCAGCTGTGGTGTCTGGTCTCGGGGCAGGAGTGGAGGTTAACATGTAGCTATCTGGAAGACAAGACGGTTCGTGTGACGCCCACTTGAGCCTGTGTAGAGATGGCTGTACCAACGGTGTTTGCAGAGGATGATCCACTGTTTATCCTCGTGTATTCAGATGCCATGTGTCCCCTTGATGTGTGGTCATAACGTATGTGTCTGGCCATGCAACACTTGGCCATGCATCACTGCCATGCAGCTAACTGGCTATGTATCACGTCATGCAACCGGCTGGCTATGTGCGAGTCTATGCAACCGACTAACTACGTATCAGGCTAGGTAACAATCTGCCTATATACCAGGCTAGGTAACCACACAGGCTAGGCAACCAGCCTCCTATGTACCAAGCAAGGCAACCAGCCTCCTATGTACCAAGCTAAGCAACCACCCAGCTATGTATCAGGCTAGGCAACCACACAGCTATGTACCATGCTAGGCAACCAGCTGGCTATGTAACAAGCTCGGTAACCCGCCGGCTAGGTAACAAACTAGGCAACCACTCGGCTATGTACCAAGCTAGGCAACCACTCACCTATGTAACAAGCTAGGTAACCCGCCGGCTAGGTAACAAACTAGGCAGCCAGCCGGCTATGTACCAAGCTAGGCAACCAGCGGGCTATGTACCGAGCTAGGCAACCACCTGGTTATGTACCAGGCTAGGCAACCTCCCGGCTACGTACCAAGCTAAGCAACCACCCGCCTGTGTATCAAGCTAGGCAACCAGCCAACTATGAACCAAGCAGACAAATCACCCGGCTATGGACTAGGCCAAGAAGCAGCTTAGGCAACCACCCAGCTTTGAACCAAGCTACGAAAACACCCAGCTATGATCCAGGCTAGCAGGACCATCCAGCTATGAACGAAGCTAAGAGGCCACCTAAGCTACGAACCAAGCTAGGAAACCACCACCAATGAACGACGCTAGGAAACACCCAGCTATGAACCAGGCTAGGAGGCCATTCAACTATGAACCAGGCTAGGAAACCATCCAGCTAGGAACCAGGCTAGCAAACCACAGAGCTATGAACCAGGCTAAGGAAACACGCAGCTATGAACCAATTTATGATACCACCCAGTTAAATATGAACCTAGCTAGGAAACCATCCAGCTATGAAACAAGATAGGAAACCACCCAGCTATGAACAATGCTAGGAAACCAGCCAGCTATGAACCAGGCTAGGAAACCACCCAGCTATGAACCAGGCTAGGAAACCATCCAACTATGAACCAGGCTAAAAGAAAAATACCCGGCTATGAACCAGGCTAGGAAACCACCCAGCTATGAACCAGGCTAGGAAACCACCCAGCTATGAACCAGGCTAGGAAACCACCCAGCTATGAACCAGGACAAGAAACCACCCAGCTATGAACTAGGCTAGGATACCACCCAGTTAAATACGAACCAGGCTAGGAAACCACCCGGCTATGAAAAAGGCTAGGAAATCACCCAGGTATGAACCAGGTTAGGATACCTCCCAGCTATAAACCAGGCTAGGAAGCCACCCAGCTATGGACCAGGCTAGGAAACCATCCAACTGAGAAACCACCCAACTATGAACCAGGCTAGGAAACCACCCAGCTACGAACCAGGATAGGAAACCATCCAATTACAAAAACAGGCTAGGAAGCTACCCAGCTATGAGCCAAGCTGGGATCCCAAATGCTATGGTGCCAACTCCAAGCTCTTCCAGTCTAAGAGTTTAACTGGAAATCAAGAAAGTAAAGTATTTCTACGTACGAGCTATTTCACATGTATTATAATTATTATCATCATTATCATCATTACTATTATTATTTCTTTTCCCTAAGGTCCCTTTCATGGGGCTCCTACTACGTTAAGGCTGCACTCCAAGCAGGAGCAGGGTAATTTGGGTTACACTGGGGCGAGAAAATCCTCAAACATGCCTTCTAAGGTCATTTCTCGTTAGTGATGTTACCACTTGCAGGCGGAGTCCGCTACCATAATACACATACATACATACATACATATATATATATATATATATATATATATATATATATATATATATATATCGCAAAAGAGGTCACAGTGGTGCGGGTGATCTAGTGCATATTGAAAATCCACAGGAAAATGGAACACGATAAGTTCCCA
>JAYMFT010257864.1:0-10809 GCA_038088735.1 Panulirus argus
GATTCCGTTTCCAGACAAGAAGGCCATTGGACTCCGTGTCCAGACAAGGAGGCCATTGGACTACGTGTCAAGAAAAGGAAGCCAGTGGACTCCGTGTCCAGACAAGAAGGCCAGTGAAATCGGTGTCCAGACAAGGAATCTAGTGCACTCCGTGTTGAGACAAGGAGGCCAGTGGCCTCCTCTCTCAGTGAGAGCAACAATCCTGCGTAAACTGTCGTCTGGAATTACTGATGGACAAATAACTTCCAATACCTTCAAAAACAAACAAAAAATATCTGAAAGCACCGATATGGGTAGGGGGGAGATTGCAGCTAGGGAGCTAAGCTAATCGTCACGACCAGCACGTGGAACTGCTGAAACGCGACCGGCGCAGAACGACTAATGTCACTTACCTTTTACCGCTGGACTGCTGACGCCACCTCTTAACTATTCCCGTTTGCAGAATTAAAGTTTATATGCATTTACGTACCATTAAGTCACAAATTCACACATGTCCTGGTGAATAGGTACAAATAAAGTCGCCATTATACGCTTGTACTAGTAAGCAGACACAGCTCACGGACTGCAGTACTTAAATACGACTGTCATTTATGCACACACGTTCTGGTTAGAAGTCACGTGCAAAGTACACGGGTAGCAGTCTAAAAGTCTATCCTGAGAGCATTACTTGTCAACAAGAACCTCTATTTTCAATGCACTACTCACAAAATAACTCGGGAAATATTTGCAATTCTCAATAAGTTCTGTAAAAAAAAAAAAAAAGACACGTATCCGTCGTCAGATCAAGCCTATCAATACCTTCCTGCCGGCGTCCTCGACGCTGAGTACGGCGCATAACCCTATCCAAAGCCACGACGGCGGTCAGCTGTGGGGTCGGCTAGTCAGCTACGGTGACTGTTTTGGTAGCTCGAAGTGGACGCTGCTTTCGCGGAACAACATTGAATTTAACGCAGAGGACACGCTAAATATATGAATATGGGGATTTTGGAGGACTTTAATCGTCTTAATGGCCTTGAGTATTAATGAGACTTAATGAAAGACTTTTAAGTATATTACTTCAAGGAATATGACATTCAAGCAACCATAGGACAATTGCTTTTCGTTTTACCCCGGATAGAGTAAAGAAAAAGGATTTTAGACACGCTGTAATGGTAATTCTGGTAAAGGGTTTAGTATGTGGTGTATGTAACATTGTGGAAAAATCATATTCAAATAAATTAACATAAAGAATGAGATTGCAAGGCTGTAAACAGAGTTGCAAGAGATGGCTGGAGTTACCACCGTCATTGGTGATTTAAACGCGTCTAGGGAAGTACGAAGCCAAGGACAACTTTTGCCAGTGTTTCTTTTTTATCATTCACTCACTGTTTTAGCTGATGCCAGCCCGGTTAACCACTTCGATTTCAACAGTGTAAGGTACTGAAGGTAACGCCACCTGCAGCCGTAACAAATCTCATGGTTTCCTTTTTTTTTTTCTGACATAGAGCACTTCGCACGTCGCTAACACATGTTGGTAGCCAGCTTCACGATGAATGAAGAAAACTATAACCAGCGATTTTTCTTTCTATGAAGGAAGGGTATAAGTTGATATTCTGCAGTAGTACACACGTTTAAGAAAAGATAATAAAAGAAATCTAGGCAAATCATCCTTACTCTTGATAATTCATTATTTCGTCCCCATCTTGAATTTTCAGCTTCGGTCACCCTACCTATATAGAGATAGAATGGAATGAGTGTTGAGAAACAAATCCTACTAGAGCAGACTTGAATCTATTTAGCCTAGAAAAGAGATAAAAAATAAGAGGTAGGCTACTTCTAGTCTCAAAAGTATCAAAGACTAACAATCTTGACCTATCAAGTTAAGACTTGATTCGTCTGATTTCACTCACAGTAAAGGGTAACAAACTCGTGGGCAGATGATTTACATCGAATGAGAAATACTTTTTCTTCAACAGGATTGTTAACATGGAACGATCTGCCAATTACAGCAGTTGAAAGTAGAACTATTGATACGTTAAGAATAGACTTGATAGATATTCCGCTTCAAGTCCACGACTTACGTTATTTGCGTCTCCTTAGTCACACTGACAATTTGCAGGTTATTCTGTTTGAATTATTTGTATGCCTATAAACTTTTATAACACTAATCTTTGAGCTTCTGATATCTTCCACTATCACAAACTCCCTCGATAGGACCCAGTAGTCTGTTGCTGTCTGAATTCTATTGCATTCTTTAGATATGACACAACGGACGAAGTATTTTGAGAAATGTTTCTTGGTCTGGCCTCACATTTGTAGCCTTGCTTTCATTATGTTATATATCCATTGCCAGCGACATTTCCTGTCATTTGCCATAATAAATGTTATGACGATTTCATACATTGATGAAACACCTGAAAATGATTAGGAACTGTTGTCTCACATTCATGCTTACCAACTCTATCAGAAAACAAATCGTAATGATCATTTCGAAAGCACTTGAGGCTTGTGATCGGCTCATCCGGCCACATATACCACGTATACATACATATACGTTCAGGTCAATAACATGTCAGACCATCATACACGAGGATCGTACTGTTGTCCTGAAGAATCGTACCGTTGTATTTCATAAGCCGTACCGTCACGCTGTGGTGGGCTGTACCGTCGTGCTCAGAGGATGTATCGTTCTTCTAAGATGTACCGTCGTGCTGCAGATTGTACCGTCGTGCTTAAGAGTTACATTGTCATGATGAAGTAATCAAAGGCTAACCTGGAACAGATAAGTGGGAAAAATATGAAGTGAAAGTTACTTAAGGAATGATGAAAGAATACTATCCGCAAACCTGAGTTATGGTGTATACATGACCATGCGGACCAGTGCCTATAACATCCTTCAACGGTTTGATAAAACAGATGAACAACACTGCAGCTCGGCACGGCTCTGAACTGCGTCGGGTGGGTGAGCTTCTTGAAACCATCGCAAGTTCAGGAGGACGGTAGTTGCTGGATATTGAGGTGGTGAAGACCAGGCCTGGAGGTACAACTCAAGGTGTTATGAAGACCAGGCCTGGAGGTATAACTTAGGAATGCAACTAGACAATCACAGCACTGGTATGGAATACAACCACTGACATAGTACTGGTGTGGAATACAGCCATTTTACCACAATACTGGTGAAGAATACAACCATTCTGAGACAGTATTGTTGTGGAATACAACCATTTCGGCATAGTACTGGGGTGGAATGCAACCATCCTACCACAGTGCTGGTGTGGACCATAACCATTCTTCCACAGTACTGGAGTGGAATACAACCAATTCTGTAACAGAGCTGTTATGAAGTATAACCAATTCTGCCATAGCACTGGTGTGGAATACAACCAGTGCCATAGCACTGTTATGGAATACAACCATTTTGCCACAGTACTGGTGTAGAATAAAACCATTCTTTGACAGTATTGGTGTGGAATACAACCATTTCGGCATAGCACTGGGGTGGAATGCAACCATCCTGCCACAGTGATGGTATGGAACAAAACCATTCTGCAATAGTACTGGTGTGGAATACAACCATTCTGCCATAACACTGGTGTGAAATACAACCATATTTCCATAGTATTGGTGTAAAACAACCATTCTGCCATAGTACTAGTGTGGAATGCAACCAATTCTGCCACAGAGCTGTTGTGGAGTACAACCAATTTTGCCGTAGCACTGTTGTGGAATTCAACCAATCTGCCAGAGTACTGGTGTGAAATACAACCATTCTACCACTGTACTGGTGTGGAATACAAACATTCTACCACAGAGCTGTTGTGGAATACAACCATTCTGCAATAGGACTGGTGTGGAATACAACCATGTTTTCGTAGTACTGGTGTGGAATACAACCATTCTGCTACAGAGCTGTTGTGGAATACAACCAATCTGCCATAGCACTGGTGTGGAATACAACTATACTTCCATAGTTCTGGTGTGAAATACAACCATCCTGCCATAGTACTGGTGTGGAATGCAACCGTTCTGCGACAGTATTGGTGTGGAATACCACCATTTCGGCACAGCACTGGTGTGGAATTCAACCATTCTACCAAAGTACTGGTATGAAATACAAAAACTCTACCACTGTACTGGTGTGGAATACAATCAATTCTGCCGTAGCACTGGTGTAGAATACAACCATTCTGCCAGAAGGCTGGTGTGGAATATAACCATTATGCCATAGTAATGGAGTGAAATACAACCATCATGCCACAGTACTAGCGCGGAATACAACCATTCTGCCACATAAATGGTGTGGAATACAACCAAATCTGCCAAAACACTGGTGTGGAATACAGCCATTATACCATATCACTGGTGTGGTTAAAACCATCATACTATAGCACTGATGTGGAATACAACCATTATGTCATAGTACTGGTGTGGAATAAAACTTTTTCTGTCACATAGCTGTTGTGGAATACAAACATTCTGCCATAGTAATGGTGTGGAATACAACCAATTCTGCCATAGTACTGGTGTGGAATACAACCATTATGCCATAGCACTGGTTTGGAATACAACAATTTTGTCACAGAGCTGTTGTAGAATGCAACCATTCTGCCAAAGCACTGGTGTGGAATACAACCATTCTGCCATAGCACTGGTGTTGAATGCAACCAATCTGCCACAGAACTGTTGTGGACTACGGCCATTCTGCCATAGAACTGGTGTGGAATACAACCAATTCTGCCACAGAGCTGTTGTGCATTACGGCCATTCTGCCATAGTACTAGTGTGGAATAAAACCATTATGCCATAAAGCTGTTGTGGAATACAACCAATATGCCAAAGCACTGATGTGGAATACAACCAATCTGCCACAGAGCTGTTTTGGAATACAGCCAATCCGCCATAGCATTGGTGTGGAATACAACCATTTTGCCACAAAGCTGTTGTGGAATACAGCCATTCTGCCATAGCACTGGTGTGGAATACAACTATTATGCCATAGTACTGGTGTGGAATACAACCAATTGCCACAGAGCTGTTGCGGAATTCAACCATTCTGCCATAGCACCGGTGTGGAATAAAACCATTATGCCACAAAGATGGTGTGGAATACAACCATTTTGTCATAGCACTGGTGTGGAATACAAACATTCTGCTAAAGTAATGGTGTTAGAATACAACCATTCTGCCATAGTATTAGTGTAGGATACAACCATTTTGGCATAGCACTGATGTGGAATGAAACCATTCGCCCACAGTACTGTTGTGGAAGACAAACAATTCTGCCATAGTACTGGTGTGGAATATGACCATTCTACTACATTGCTGGTGTGGAATACAACCAATTCTGCCATGGGGCTGAAATGCAGCTTATTAGCCACAAGACTTCCACAGTATTCATGTGGAATACAAAAATTCTACCATAGTACTGTTGCAGAATACAACCATTCTGCCAGAGCACTGGTGTGGAATACAACCAATCTGCCATAGTTTTAGTGTGGACTTCAACCGCACTGCCATTATACTGGTGTGGAGTTCAACCAAGGGCGTGTATGGTTTTAGAATTATCTTGAACAATCGAAGATCATTTTCACTTTTCGATTAATGGCTTACAAAATGACGTTAACGGCTTTAACTAGCAGTTGACAGGGCCAAAGCTGAAATAACTAACCCAACAACTGAATTCAATCAGATTCAGCAACTCCAGTCTTTGAAAAAATTTATTTTGAATGGCACATGTGCGCCTCTACTATCCTAAATGAACATAAAAGCCACATATGGCAACTCTCCAGGTATAAACTCGCTTAAAAGACTAAACCTGGCCGCCTTTACCAGGTGTAGACGTGCTCTTTATCATTTCGGTCAACAAGGGAAAATGTTAGAAAGCAGTGTTTCCTAGACGGGAGTAAAACAGACTCGATTATACAGACATTTTGTCACACACACACACACACATATCTACATATACACAAGATTAAGACATGGTAATGTTTAAGGTGATGAGACAGAACAAGAGTGTAAAACCTCTGAACCCGCAACACACAAAGGGCAATCGCACTGCAGTAGCTATTAAGTTCCCCTCCCAGGCCCAGGTTGGTGTCTTTTGGTTCTGACTCGAGCATACGTGGGTTGCTGGCATTCAGTCCATAAATACACGCCCACACCATACACATAAAACTTGACATCACGCACCCCACATGACTTTTTAGTCTTTACGTTTTACTGCGGTGGGCGCTACGTGCTCTCCTTGTCTAATGACAAGGTTTCCTCTTTGGTAAAGAAAAGTCGAATTCTTTCTCCATATTGTGTCGATAAGTAATTACAATTAGGTTGATTACAGACATACAGTTTAGGACCATATGATTGCTCAGTACTCGAATCTCGCCCTGCTTGTGCGTGGCGCACTTCACACATAAACACACAGGCTGTCCTAGATATATCTAGATAAAAATTCTTAATTCTTATCTATATACAGTGTAGTACTTCTTCAGTAACTAAGTTCCTTCTGGCCCAAAGAATCCACAACTGTCCCAACGAGCAACAATTATTATCTAAGTGGGCGTTTTCCATGAAGCGTTCGCAAGCCTCATGATGAGATCAAGTGGTACTGACTTTACATTCACATTTGCACTGATTTAACCTAACTACATATCTAGTATTATTATACCAGTATACCGAAGAAGACTTTATAAACCATTTGTTGTAGCGTTATATCATCAGCACCGATGTTAATTAACCGTAAGGTATTGCATGATCTAATATGTTATATGAGTTGAAGTTATTATGTGGAGGTGAGATTGTGACTGACTTTGATTGACTGGTAAACTAGTATACGTTTAATTGTTACAGTTGCGTCTTGCCTTAAAGTTGTGTATAGAGAAGACACTGACAAAAAAAGAATAAAGGCTGAATGAATGGATGAAGAATATAATAAATACCTTGTTTTTCTTCTTTATTAGAAAAACCTCAGCTGTATCAACGGATGTGAAGAGGAAGAGATTGATTTGTGCCGGTAACCCCGGCATATGTACTGCGCACCCCATGCTCATCCTGTGAGCGGTAGGGCAAAAGGATTACAGAGGTCACAAAGGGTCTTAGTCAGACCCCAGTGGTTTGATATTACATAGTATGCTGCAAATCATAACATACTTCATTACATACATTACATAGTTTCATACGGTAAGTTTTACTGACTAGATGCAAGAAGTGAATACAGACTTCAAATTTCAGGTATCCTGAGGCGAATACACCACTTTCTCCATCTCTAGAGCAATATGGAAGGTGCTGAGCGAGAGTCAGAGCACAGACGAAGTGTGGAGAAGAGAGTGGCTGGAATGGTTGAGGCCTTGGGGAATATGGATGAGAGAGAGAGAGAGAGAGAGAGAGAGAGAGAGAGAGAGAGAGAGAGAGAGAGGACTTACAAGTACTTACGACGAGATTTTGAAAGAGTTTGGAAGAGGCCGTGATGGTATGTAAGGAACTCCCCAAAAAATATCAGAAAATCAACCACGTACATATAGAAAAAAAAATGACACCATACTCCTGCACACACTTCGTTCTTCTCTTCCATTCCAAACTATCCCTTTCCCCGTGCCACCTCTTCTTTCTCTCCTATAACTTCCCTATTGGAAACTAGAAATGAAGAGGTACTAGTTCTTTCAAAGGAAAGAGGGCTGAGGTTACTGTAAGTTGACACAGAGACTAAAGTACTGCTCATAACACTTGTTCTTCCTTTTAAAAGTAAAGATAAGACCTTATAAATTCACTGATGTTAATAAGGCTATCAACTTTTTGACTAGGCTTCGAACATACCATCTATTTGCAATCTATGTATGCCATAAATAAAGTTATCAAAAAGTTATCAAGATCAGCAAAAAGTCTGAGAACTTAGTTTATTGGTATGTACTTAACTGCTAAATTTAAACAAATGCATCTTTCATTATAACTGTCAAGTAACAGGTTCAAGTAACTGATAATCCCAGCAACATAACAACATGTATTGGTTGGATGAAAATGAATTATGACAGACAGTGAGGATGGTAATCTGGGGACAAAACTATATACAGTATATCTTTCTCGGATCAAAATCATACATTATCCATCATAGTTCTTTACACCATAACTCATTAGTATGAATTTATGCTATAAATATATATTCTTCCCTGCGGAAATGGCATTATAGAATAATCTCTGGCTGTTCATAAAATCCTTGGTGATATTGCCACACCTTTATATGATAAAGTCATGGAATTAGGTGCAACTTGATTTATCAAGCAACACATACCGTGGGTGCAGGACCTTCTTGCACAATTGCATGTGTAGAATATTGTTAAAATGACGGGTGGTCTATTTTTGGATTAGGGTCAAAGTACACACGCCATACGTGCACAGCTGTAGCACTGACAGTGTTTATGCAAGAGCTGTGTGTCGTAGACGCGGTTTGTGAACTCCTTAAGTAACAATCGCCCTTTCCTCTTTATAGCATTTTAGGAAACGTGTCTATATTCATTTCAATAGTATCCAATTAGAGTCGATGGAAATATGACGTTGGATGATCTTCGCGCACTTTTATAATTCCTTAGTAGTATTATAAGAGTTGATTGGCTAGGCTTCTTTCTTTCTGCTCTCGTGCAGGTAGACAACGCTGTCTGATTTTCAAAAGAAATATGCAGAGTGAATCGTAGGAATCTTTATATTCAAAGACTTTGAATACAGTGGTACACATATTACCAGCAGAAATGGACTTGTACTTAAAGCATCATATACTGTTTGAATGGGCATAACTTTTTTACCTATTTTGACCGCCTCATCATGCCTAAATTGAGCAGAGAGAGCGACCCTCTCTCCTATTCATCCAGCTCTCAAACTTCACACCCTATTCTAATCTCAAGCTTGACTAAAATTATTCCCTTTTGTATTATTACTGTCCTTCAGGTACTATCACTGACCTCAAGGAATATTATTGTCCGCTAAGCACGCTATTGCTGTCCCCCAGTTATTGCTACTGTCCTCCAGATAACCTCGTAATAGACCTTTGGGTTTGCTGTTATCTGTGCTCCCTGTGTACACCAATGTAAATGCCTTGCTCCCGTCCCTCTCATCCAAATTTCCATCTCACCAGAACGCCTCATTTGTGACTATGACCTCACTAAATCTACCTTTCCATTAACTAACCCATATCTCTGAGCTTCCATTACTCGCAACCTCGACACCCCACCACCTTCTTCTAACTCGTACCTCAAGACATTACCTCTTACCCTCGTCATCTACCTCTGCGTCCGGGAATTATCAAGTGAACCGTAGTGTAAGCGTCAGAGAAATAAAGACGCAACAGACGTCGTACAAACCAGATCATCCTCACAAATCTCTGGAAGACGATCTTTCAGACTCACTGTCTGCTGGTGTCTGCGGTAAGTCAGGACCATTGCGTACAAAGCTTGAAGATTTCCGTTGAAGGAAAGTCTAGCTTTTAAACTAAAGTATTTCTTCTCACATCGTCACGCACTCGCTCCAGTATTGATAGACCTGTGGGCGTGTTTTGGGCTAACAACTTCGGTTTTAACGCCGATGTTTATGACCTTGTTAGGTTAGATTAGCATGAAAATGATGCCACAAAAACACGAAAGCATACGGAATGACCTATGTTTGCATTATCCACTGATGTCGCTGAGATACACGACCTCCTCTCCGTTATGGACAGTGTTTGTGAGTGACGTGACTAATGAATGAAAATTTAACGCTGGTAGAGACATCACCTAGATAAGTTGGATTTCTGGTGAGGAAGTCACATATATTGGTAGAGACATCACCTATATAAACTGGATTTCTGGGGAGGACATCACATAATTCTGAGAAGTAATATCATCTACTCAGCCTTTCCCATAATGACAGAAGTGCATTTATTCAAAGATCGTCTCATCAATATCGTCATCAAGAGGTGATTAGCGTACTGAAGAGCGTTCTGTTGATTGGAATCGCCTTAGGCTGCTCATGAAGATCTTCTCAATGAAAGATTAGTGAAGATTTTTCCTTTCTTAAAACCAACTACAGTAGAAAGGCCCCTCTCAAAGTACTTTTACTTCAACGGGATTATTAGCACCTGGAATGATTTGCCAATTAGAGCGTTTGAAATCAGTGCTATAGATACGTCTAAGAATAGACTAGATAGATATTCCGCTTCAAGTCCTCGTCTTAACATTATTTGCACTTCCTTAGTCACGTTAACAATTTGCAGGTTATTCTCTTTAGATAATCTGTATGCCTTCTAACTCTGACCACGCTAATTTGTGATTTTGATATCTTTAACCATTACATACATTCTTGATAGGACCCAATGGTCTGTTGCTGTTTAACTTACTTTGTATTCCTTTGTACAATAATGGATCAATTTCATTATGAATACATCTTAGTGAACCCACAGTACTGAAACAATTGAACTGAGTTACCTTGAGTTTGATGCATACGGCGCAGTTATAGCTGAACAATAATATCTAATCGGTTTTAAATTAGTGGAGTCGATTCATCTTTCAGAGTAAGAGAAATTTGATAAAACGTATCTCAGAACATAGAAAGAGGTTTTACCGAGAAGGTACAGGCTAATTGCTACGTCACCATACTGTAAAATATAAATGATATTTAGATCCTTGAAGGCTTTCTTTTTTCAAAACTTTCTCGTTTCCTATTTCCAGAATTTTTCCCCTGCTCTATCACTCATTTCCTTTTTCCTTTTATTGGGTTTTGTAGATAAGTAAATTATGCATTTCGATATATATATATATATATATATATATATATATATATATATATATATATATATATATATATATATATATA
>JAYMFT010257875.1:0-10809 GCA_038088735.1 Panulirus argus
ACTAGCCCGGTAGTCCCGTTTCAATGAGACAGGAAGTAAGACCAGCAATCCTGACATGGAGAGTGTAGGATGGTTCCCGGCACCACTTTAACGCTCCTCAGTCAGGACTGTAGTACCACCCTGGGTGGCTGTTGTCAACAACCTACTACCTAATTACAAGAAATGGAAAAAAATAACAGTGTAGCATTTTGTAACAATGCATAGGATGCCACTACAAGCATTGATGACTGCTTATATGCCCTAGCCACAATGACTGGGTTAACATGATGTCTTTGACATTCCTCAAGCCTATTGTTAAATGTTACCTTACCCTAGGCTTGGGCTTGCCATCTTCAAAAGCATAGGTTTGCTTTTATGCAACAGGATGCCTTTAATGTTACTGTTTGCTGTAGTTTATAGTTGGTAGAGAAATCTTTCTTTAACCTTTCCCACCCTAAGATGGTATGCACTCTTAGCTCATGGAACAGACTATTAATGGAGAGAAAGGCAAGTTTTGAAGAATGGAAAACTGTTACTCTCTGAGGGTAGCGAGACGTGAGGAGAGAAAGAGAGGGATGAGGGACATCAAATCTAATCCCAAGGGATCTTAGAGAATCTCTAATAGCTTGTAGAACAATTTCCTTTTCAAAACTCACCTTTTTTTCAGTAATGATGATTAATATTATAGGAACCCATTGGAAACTACAGTGGAAGCTCAGCACTTAATGGAATCAAGGAACATGGTGTCTTGTTCACATATACACCACCCAGCTTGGATGGAGGCAACACAGGGAAACGAAGAACACAGTCTTTCTCTTACTGGGTAGTTGGGTAAGTAAAACAAGAGCGGATTCTTATATTTTGTATTCATACTGGAATTCCTCGTATACAAAATAGTTTGATGACTGTAATTTAAATGTACATAACCTGATCACTCATAGTTCAACTCTGTATTACTGAGTGCAGCAAAAACTGTTTGCATTGTACCATGTTCAAATAGAAGTGATGAAGCCTTAAAATTTGAGGTGAAAGACAGACAATATATAAGTGGAAGTGAGAAGAACAGTGATAGAAAAAAAGGCATGTAGATGGGGTGAGGAGTAAAATCGTTTTAAGTGGAAATGAGGTTGTAACTGAGTAAAATCTGGGCAGTGTGCATTGCAGCTTGAAGAAGTGGATGTGTGCCTCATCATCAGACAGAGGCAGCAATTTTTCTACTGTATAGAGGTAGAGGTAGTAAGAAGCATGCAGAACCACCACTAGTTGCTGAGCAAATACAGATATTCAACACCTGCCAAGCATAAATATTTCCAGTGTAATCCTACTTCAGCATGCTCAGCACCTAATTCTTTTCATAGCCAACCACTAACCCTGAGAAGAAATAAAAAGCTCATCCCTGCCTCATACTTCAGCAATCTATACTGATACTAGTAGATTTTCCTTCCCCCTAATAATCACAAATTTGGCAAAACATTTTTAGTCATTATTCAACAAGCACTAAGCAATGCCCCCCACCTGAACCTAGTCATAACTCTCTTCATCCATAAATATACCTAACAGAAATTACCAGCTCAATTTACTATTACTTGCCTGCTTTATGGACACCACCTATCTCTTCAACATTACAAATGCTGACTCATCATATCACAGGACCCCTCTTGCCCCAAACTGAAGACACTGAACATCTGCCTCTCAGTTATCCAACACTAACCCCATAAAGACAGGCAAACAACATTACCACTCTGCTTGACTTGTGTTCCCATCCAGTTGATGTGGCTAGCTATCAGAGCACTGAAAGACTCCCACTAGAAGGGGGTCTTAGGTCAGGAAGTAACCCATAATAAAGTACAGTAGTATAGATTACTGAAAGAATTACATATAGAAAATTAAGTAATTTTGGCAGAATGTATTTAAAGGTATAATAGGTATACTGAACTGGAAGATGAAGAACAGTATAGATTAAGATGAAAATGGTACAGAAAATTTTGCATGCTGGTGAGGCTGTCAAAGGCATGAAGCAGTTAACATATAAGTTTATCTTATTGTGTTTTTTTATGAGATGAAGATTTAGATCCACAGTCAAGAAATTAAAAGATTTTCATATATTGTATGTAAAGATAAAAAACTACAATACAGTTTTATCTCTCATGAATAATGTCTCCTTGACACTAACAGTTGCAGTATGTGTTGGCACCTGAGTTATAATGGTATCAAATATCGTGCTTTTGAACAGAATGCATAATATATAGTGTTCTAAATCATATATTCATTTTAATTCCAGGCGTCTGCTTGTTGCACCTTATCAACGGGAGGTGTACGTGTGTTACCATGAATCCATACCTCAGAATATCCTTGAATTGGCATTCAGAGTGTCACTAGGATGCATCATCTGAGGAGATAATAACAAGTGTTTAGTAATTTCCTTATTTCTTAATTTTCTCTATATTTCAATTAGGGCCTGGACTTGATGTGGACTTTTGTCCATGACTGGAAAAAAAAAAAAAAGAAGAAGAAGAAGAGAGAGAGAGAGAGAGAGAGAGGGAGGGGGGGGGGGAGACTGGGGAACAAGTAAATGTATTTCCTAATATTTAGGTATCCATCATGATTACAAGGGTTCAGAATACTGATCCAGGGAATGGCTGTACAATGTGAAACATTGCAAAGTGAACATTATTTTACTCAGTAAAAGGGTGAGTATGGTCCAAACCCTTCAAAGATTTAATATACCCAAACCTATTTACAAAATACAGGCATAAGAATGAGCCAGTCTTGTCAGCATTAAAGCATTTTAGTGGTTTATACCAATAAGCCACAACAATTGCCTTAAGCTCTTCTAGGAATGCAGTTGAAACAGAAAGGTCACAACTGGTATCTTAACCTTTCAACATGAAATGGAAATTCTAGCTCTTCTTGAATTTCTAAATGATTCTGATACTTCTTGAACTTTCCACATTATCTCTTTTTAGCCAAGGAAATCACAGTAGTTGAAAGGCTCTCCTCTTGTTCCTGCAACAAGTTTTGACAATTTCATTGCCTTCACCCAAATGTTGCTGGCGCCGATTCCTATATGCTTCTGATATTTCAACATACCTCCAATATGCTCTCCAACAGTAGCTTCCTCACCCTTGATGTTCTCTCGGTAGCAACTATGGTTGACTGGCCATTGCACCTTTAATCTTTTGTGACTTCCTCTTGAAAGTATGTACATACTGATTCACTGACATGGAGTTACAGGGCTCAGCCTACAGGAGGTTACAATGTGTTTAAGAAGTCACCTTTTGGAGGCTCTATCATTAGGAGTACAGTCTTGTCAAAGTACTTTTCAGTACAAAGTATATAGTGCTGCTTAGTCTGCAGGAACCTTTAGTGAAATCCTCGGTAACATCAGGACTCTTTCATGGAAATTGGTCCTGGGGGTAATGATATATAAATATATACATACAATGATTTTGTAAGTTTTGCCAAACAAAGTAGCAGACCCATGACTCTCAGTTCATTGAAATAACTTTTAACTTGTTTTCCTAGTTGAAAATTTAGGCTTCTTTAGCTGGGCTATCTCAATGAGTAAGACTACAGGAAGTGCATTTAGTGGTAATAGTATACATGCAGAGTACAAAAATATAAAAAAGAAAAACACAAAGACTTTGTCACTGTAAACAAATAAGTGCACAAGTGAAGTATAGTGCTCCCATTATGCACTTCACCATCTGCAATGCTTAGCTGGCTCCATGTTTTAAATCTGGATTGGGTCAGGGTGCAGACCATGGCAGGTTAACCCATGGAAAGTCAATTTTAATTTTAGAAAATAAACAGTTTAAGATCAAACCCACACAAGATGAATCTACACTGAGCAAAGGCTGGGTGCATTTACCTTTGTAGACTAAGTATTGTTCTCAAACTGGTTCTAGCATGGAAGTGAATATGTATGTACACAGACTATTTTCTAGCCAGTCCTAAAAGTACTTTTCTTTATGGTGGAAGCTTAAATCATGCATAGAAGTCTATACTGAAGCTAGGCCTTAATGGAAATGTAAAGTTAAAGATGGAAAAATAAGAAAAGGGGGAAATTAACAGTATCTTGAGAGTTTTTGGTGTAGTGGAGAATTTACCTTTTAAAAGGGGGCAGGTCATAGCCATCAGGAGAGACATGAGAGGGTAAAAAGTTACAAAGCATCAACATATATAGACAAGACATCATAATGGCTCACCCTGGAGTTGCCAATGACCACCCAGTAATCTTTGTGTGCAGTAGCTTACTGAGTATTATGTGGCATAGATAATGGTGAGGACATATATGCAGCCAGCTTTCATGAACATTGAACAATAAGTAGCAGTGCTTAATATTTGAGAATTGGTAACAAAGAAACACTTCAGGAGGAAATACGGGTATGCTTAAAAGGAAGCAAGAGGAATAAGAATGAATGAAAATGAATGAGAAAACTGGAATGAATGTAGTTCACCAGAAACAAGTGTTTTCATGGAATGAAAAACCCACAATTATAAGGGCAAACCATCCATCTGAAGGCTGTGCATACATAGTGACCCAACTAAAATTATGCATCTTGTGGGATGACTTAAGTTATTAAGAGGAATGCTTATAACCTGTATCAGTTGGTGAGAAAAGTGAAGAATAACAACATGAGAAATTTAAAGAAATAAATAACCATGTGAGATTTTTGCGAAGGATTACGTAAGAAGGAAGGGGAGGAATCCCTAGTGAACTTGTGCTTATGGTAAAATGTTTGTAACAATTGTGTCTGCTTTCTCTATGTAATCCTGGGGTAATGGACGATAGGTAAAGGTCTCGATTATTTTCAAAGAAATATTCCAATATCCTCTCCATATATGCCAGCTACTCATTCTCTTCACACTTATACATAAAGAGTGTAAAAGGTTCATTTATTCACCAACAATGCTGTGCCTCTGAATGAAACAAGCATATTTTCAGTACAAACTGAGATCCTTCAAAATTCTTCCCACATTGCTAGCCAGTCTCCCTCATACTGAATTTTTGTGTGAAAGATGTTATATACCACCAACGCTGCACCTAAGTATGAAAAACAAGAAAGAAAGAACATCTTTTGTTATCAAAAGCTGCCATGAACATTACACCTACTCCTGGTGTTCACTTTGCATGGGATCAAGCCAACGATTAAGCCGACAAAAAGGAAATATCTTCTGCGAGTTTCCTGTTACTCTTGAACGCTAGTCTATCACCCCACAAGGGATTCTTTTTTCACACACTGTGCTGGAATTTCTGGACCATGTATATTGTTTAAAAGTTATTTTTTTTCTACAACATCTAATTACTCTTGGCACCATATAAAGACTTGATCCCTGTCAATGTTGTCAAAATAATTATGAAACCTGAAAGTTGTAATCAAGCTTCTTGTCTCTCCCTATACCTCAGCTCTATTATATCAAGTATGGTGCTATCTTTGTTGCCCTTTTCTAGGCACTGTCTGTTAGACCTGTATATTATGCAAATGCTGCCACCAAACTTGGTATACATATACTAATATAGTCCTAAGCAGTAAATGGTTGTGGGTCCACAGTTCAGTAACTGGTGACAACTAGAGGCTTTACATGAGAGCAGGGTTGAGTGAGCTTCTGTGGGTTTGATGCACATCAACTAATGATGAAGTCTTTCATCACTGATACAGCTTACCTAAAGATGACTATGCTTGAGGTGTTGTCACTGGAAGTTGGAGAACAGTAACAGTTACCTTTTGCACACCAATACTGTATACAAGAACCACCTTGCACACATTACATGAACTCTCCTCTGACCACTTTCCCATTCTAATTACAAACCATCTAACTTATCCAACTCACACAACCAACAAAAAAAAAACAAAGAAACTACAGAAAGTCAGACTGGCCAGCAGATTTACAAAACACAGAATCCAAACTCTAAGGCTTCATCATAGACAGTCTCCCATTCCTTTACCTCTGTTTGTTTCATCAATATCCTTAACTAACACCAAAAAAACCCATACCACACAGACATAGAAAGTGCTATAACCCAAACATCTCCAAAGTTGTAGACCTAATACAGCAAAGAAAAATGCTTAGACAAATCCAGTGACCAACAGCTCAGATAACAGAACCAATCAAAATATGAAACTATCACCAACCTAATGACTTAAAAACAGATACCAAAATGGCAATCCTACCTTGATACAATGAAGCACAAAACCAGCAGCTCCTGACTCAAGTGAATGGTGAATTAAGGTCACACCCCAAACTCCACCCAGCATCCCATATATGGAACAATGCAAACCCAGCACATCATATCACCCAAAGAATGCTTACACACACACCAGTGAAACACTACTCAAAAGTCATCCACAAACCTAACACACCCTTTAACAGGACAGTTATGAAAAACCTATACAATTCCACCCTCAAACAGTTTCTGCCCCACCTTTCACCTCCATTAAAATTTTATTTAAGGATGACTATGCATTGGTCCCTAACATTAAACAGGAAAAAAGTAAAAGAGCCTTAACTCAATAACAGGCATTAGTGGACTTGGCTTACATGTGGTTACACCATGAGTGTAACCACATGTAGGCGGTGAGGTTGTATCAATACCAATGGACAAGAAGAGTACAATGTCATCCAGGAACTTTTTATTCCAAATGAGTTCAATTCCTTGCTGATGATTTTAGCAGTCTTGGAGCTGAAGGAGCCCCATTAAAGAGGTCCTAAACTTATGGTATTAAAAGATTAAAAAAAAAGTGCTCAATGACATCTTCAAACACTCTTTTCTACATAAAAAAATTCCCCACATCTGCAAATTTGCTAACATAATAACAATCCTGAAACCATCCAAACTCTTAGCTATATCCAGACTCTTCAAAAAACTAATTCACAACAGATCAACCAGAGCAACACACCCTCACCCACCAAGTACGGCTTTACACTACCACACTACATATAAATTTCACACAATACATTCTAGTTGGGTTCAACTAACTAAAATCCTCTTCTGTACAATGCTAGTGGCAAGACATCATTAAAGCATATGATGTTCCCCAGCATATCCTCAAACTAAAGGTACATCAAAACACCCTCCACAAAAATGACAAAAAGTGTTGGCCAGCTTTATAACCAGCTGCCGAGCTAGTCATCCACAAAGGCTACATTTTCAAAACGAGCTCTGCAGTGGAATCCCTTGGGAACTGTTCTGTCTGCAGCCCCTCTTTAATATCTTCCTACATGGCTTCCAACTGCCCACCTGTAAATCACAGAGGAATTTCCTCTCATATGCAGTCAGCCTCAAAAATATATCATAGCTCCATAGCACTACACATGCAACACTAGAGTACATAACATGGTTAAAACACTGCCTTGTTCAAAACAGAATGTCTGCTTCACCAAAAAATCCCTCTCAAACCCTTACAGCCATGAATCCTTCCTGCTTTCTCACATCACCCTAAATGATCAACCACTTACAAACAATAAAATGCCAACTATATTAACCATCATATACAGCAGACACGACATTCACTCCTTAAATCACAAACACCAGTACAAAGTCCATACAAAACTAAATGCCTTCAAAGCACTTTCTGGAATTGTTTTCATTCAAGAGAAAGAACCCCTCCTCTATCCTGCACACACAATATATCTACTTCTGTCTAACCTATTCCCCACCTGTCTGGTCAACCATCCTTACCAAAACAAACATAACAAAACTGCACACCATATAAGTCAAAGCACTTAAAAATGATCATTGTTGTATAACAGCCACAAACATTCTTCAGTTGCACAAAACAAAATTGTTTCCAATACAATCCCATCTCAACATACCCAGTACCCAATTCTGTGGAATAACACTGACACCTTCCCATCCAAGCCACATTATCATCATGCAGAAATAAAAAGATCATTCCAGCCTTACATGTTACCCACCTGCATTCACAGAGTGCCCCAACCCAGCAAGCATCAATTAACAAAACTATTCTCATGGAAATGATTGAACAAATACTAAACCACTGCTCCTCCAAACCAGGCTTGAACTCCATTATACCCACCAGACATATATCTAAAATTGTATTTTACATACAAACATATGTCACCTTCTTCTGTGTGCTGAGGACACTATGTCCATCTCTTCTTTACTGCAAACCTTCATTTTACATCTCACAGCATGCATCTCACCCAAGATGCTGCTTTCATTGTGAAGGTGTTGATAGCCTTATCCTCAAGTGCCCTGCACTTACCCTTCCCAGACAAACACATCACACATCATGACCTGTGGTCCTGGCTTGTGGAGATGACCAGCTTCCACAGCACAGCAGGTGCCCCATTAAAGGGTTTCCAATGTTACAAAGTTCAAGTACTGAAATGCAATTTGTTTCCTCAACAGTTTATCTGACATGGTGTTCAGGTAATAGGTTGGGTTTGATGTAAACCTCATGTTGCTCATCCCTAAATCTCTTTCATACACATATCATGTAGCCTGTTCCCTGTCATTTATAAGTCTTATCAATGCCTGCTCTCACTTGCTTTGCATTTGCCTGGGTGTGTGTGATTATCATCAGCTCACCACACACACAATAAACATTCCTGGACAACAAACTCTCAGTATATGGTCATACAGACCAGGAAGTGTGTTGTCTTTGAAAACATATAGGCATAGCATAAGAAGCAACCTTTAGTTTTCCAGCAGCACACAGTTCTTTGATATATCCTTGGTTGTGAAATATGTATAGAATCTCATAAGTGAGAATTTACTAATTATAACATGGAAACTGTTGGCTTGTGATGTTTGAAGTATTTATTTAACAAAACTATGACATGGTACAGCCCACCCTGGACTGTTAGTTCTCAACAGGAAAGGAAGTGGTGAAGCACACCAAAGGACCAATAATGGGCATCTTTAATATCTTTTACTTGATATGGATTATTAACCAGTTAAGGTTTTAGTGCTCATGTATATCATCTCCTCTCCTAGATCTGATGTTTTGGTGACAGGCTGTTTACTGCATCCACACATTGTTATAAAGATGTAAACCTGCTTAATAATAAAAAGAAATAAATATTCCCATTTCTATACCCTTTTACCTAATAAAGATACACTTGCCAACAAATTATGACTGACACCAATTTTAGAGCAAATCTTTAATTGGGGCTTTCGGGACTGGTCTTTTCAAAGGAACCATTACCTCTGATGCAGGTAGTAGCAGTCAAACTATGAGTCAAACTATGTCTACATGTCAACCCATATCTCTGATGCCTCATTCCTCTTGGATTTATCCCTAGAAGTAAGTCTAGGTGGATGGTTTCAGCCCTATGAGGTACCTCTCTTGTTCATTCCATCCCCCACATTATACATTCCTGGATCCTTACTCCAACATATTTCCTTACCCCTTCCAGAATTATGGCGGGACTGAGTGTGCTGATCTGATCCTGTGATATGGGCTGTTTCAAACAACAGGTATAACTTGCGGTTTTGGCTATCAAGCCGGTGGTTTGACAGGGTCACTGTTAATTTGAAAAACCTGATATCGGGTGTCTCGAGTCTATGTAATTACAAGTTTGGCCGTTTACACTTACATTTACTGGTATTTGTAATAATGATAATTAACATCGCTGGCTCACATTTGGGGATTTGGTCCAAGGGTGGGGGGCGCAACGATCCACGTATATACATTAAATTAAAGGATATCTTGCCACTTTCTGTGTGAAACTATTACACTATGGACGAAGGGTATTCTGAAAAGCCCCTTTGTCTGGTAACACTGCTTTCATTATGTCGATTGCTAGCAACATTTCTAGTCATATCCCATTATAAAAGTTATACTGATTTCAAATTTCGAAGGACATAACCATAAAGTGGGGCTACCATAATTAGTAGGAAATCTGTCTCATTCACCTTTACCTATCCTACCGGGACAACAAGAGTAGTATTAATCATTTCGAAATTCATTGTACCCAATATCAGACCCATCTGGGAATTTACCTATTTTTCCTGGTGTACCGGCGCGGAGAGTCCCTGGCCTGTTGGGTCTGGTGTGGCCTCTCATGATATGCAACAGTTTCCCCTCAGGCTCCGCAGGGCATAGACGTCCTTACGTCTCTGTCTCTCGTTTTACTGTGGCACGGGTCGCTATTAGCAGTCCCTGTTGTGTTTCCATTCGGTATTGCAGCGGGTAATCGCTTCATGCGGCTACCAGTACGCTATTCTTAATACTTGAATTGCTCTGTATAGCTCTGTGGACGGCAAAAAGAGACGACATCTACTGCCCTGCTCCCACTGTACCGTGTGACTCACGGCAGGGGCGCGTGGACTAGGCCTGCTGGCTGACACCTATATTAATTGCATTCGACCTGCGGGTCAACCGCACCTCTACCCCTCATGGTGGAGTTACTCTCTACTCCCCCGCGCGATAAACAGCAATGGCTGCATACGAGGAAAGCTCTCCTTCTGCACCACATACGTTACTAGCCAGTGAACACGACGGAGATCTCCCCCCTGAAACAAAGGACATAGAGAGTGACCTGGGTACCCACAACCAGATTCCACCACCAACTCCTATGGCGGATGTAAAGCCTCCCCCACCATCAAGGTCATATGATCAGCGCAAAAAAAATGAAACTGATCTTCCCATCAGGCACGGGCACAGAGGCCAAACATCAATGGTTGGCAAGCGTGTGCCGTAAGTACCCACACGTCAAACTTCACTTTGCAAACAACTCTCAGAACCATGTGATCTAAATAAATGAGGAACGATTAGTTGAAGAACTAACCAACAGTAGTATTGAAGGCATACAAATGCAGATACCTCCAAACTATGCCTATCCTAATAAAATTGCTAT
>JAYMFT010257886.1:0-10809 GCA_038088735.1 Panulirus argus
GTAATTTACCCAGGGAAAGTCAGAAAAGAAGTTACATAAGTTATTCCAGTCAGCTTTGTTCAGGTGCCAGTATTTACACTGAGAAAGGACTGCTGGAGGGGGAGGTGCCATTAGAATAGATACATTTATGAGAGTATGATCAGATGAACCAATTGGGGGCACGATTGTGTATTTACAGTGAGATGGACTAGAGGTGAAAAACAAATCCAGAATATTAGGAGAGGAGTCATAGCAGCCAGGTATATGGGTAGGGTGGGAGAAAATTTGCTTTAAATCATTGAGAATGGAGAACGTGAGGGCTTTGATCCCTCCACTGTCCGTATGGGAGGAATTCAGTCATTTCCTATGGTGAACATTGAAATCCTCAAGGTAGAGGATCTTGGCTTGCGGGTGAAAGGATGTCACGGTCTCATGGCAGGAGTTTAGATAGTCGAAGAAGGATACAAAGTTTGTAGAATTAGATGAGCAGTAGGCGAAACAGAGGACAAGTGTGATAGTAGGGAGACAGACTTTGAGCTGCATAACATCAAAGTTTGGGGATTCAAGGTCCTTGAGGCATGCAACAGATGTGTTTATGTGTTAGAATGGTTGTGATAATATTCTTTCAGCATCACATACAGCAATGCAGTCTTAATAAATGGTTAATCTATCTATCTGACTATCTGTATTCCTGATGCCTGTTGCAATTAGAACTCCCTCAAAGGAGTGGCCACGGCAACAGAGTCTCTGTAGCTAAAGAACTCCAGTGACACTTATTAGCCTTTAGTGCTTCACCCTTAACAGGCCACTGGCAGAGGGCAAGTCTAGTGCAGTGTTTGAATAGGCTTTTACCTAATGTTCTTAATGACTGCTTCTGTCTAATGCTCCTACCTAATGTTTCTAACTAATGCTCCAGCCTAAATGTTCCTACCTACTATTTCTATCTGCTGCTCCTACCATCTTGCCAAAGACGGAGCTAGCGCTTAGTGCTTACCGCAGGAAAATCTAGAATTACAAAAAAAATGAGCTGAGAGAGTTAAGTGTTATCAGTTGTTACATATGACAAGGAGAGATTGTTTGTTTGTGGACAGAATGCCTGTAGTCTACATTTAAAGAGGCAGAAAGGTAAATGGTTAATACCGAGTATTACTTCCCTGATTATTTGATAAAGGGGAAGGAAAGTATTCAAAATATTGCAGATGCAACTTAATGTTATTAGAGTTGTTTAGCCATCTAGTTAATCCACCATAGGTTATTGAAGTCAGTAAAAAGAGGGCCAAGTATGAGTACATGAAGATAGGATGGAGAAAACAAAAGAAGTATGAATGAAATGTTATTGATTAATTTGGAGGATCACTATGTCATATTTCAGTTAGATTTCTCGGAAGGATGACATTAATGCAGAGAAGGGCATAGGTTGAGTACAAAGTGGCAGAGTATTTTTACCATAGAAGAATTAGAACTTCCAGATGTTAACAAAGTTAACATGAACTCTTGAAATTTGATATTAGATATCCACAAGATTCATAGACCATTTATGCTGAAGGTTGTGCAGAAATTTTAGGATACTTTAGATGATATTTAAGATCCCACTTACAAAAGAATGGAAAAAGCTAATATGGCACAGATTTGAGTCATGGACAATTTACATTATGTAAAATCAGTTAGAAATAGAGAGCAGGTATGATCTTAGATGTGTACATGAGTGAATGTATAGCATGAGGTTATTTAATCTTTAGGTTTTGCTTGGAAATCTTATGCAAATTGCTAAGGCAGGAATGACAAACAGATTCAAAGGAAAGTAGATTCATTAACATGTTTGTTTTATTTTCTCAGATATGTGGATCGATTGGCAGATTCCCTTAAATCTAAACTTGCTGTTGGTGAAAAGCTGGCAGAAACACAAAGCCAAGCAAAAAAACGTAAACAAGATACTGCTGAAGAGCAACGGAACCTCACCCCAAAACTAGCTTTGATCATAGAACGTACAAAAGAACTACAGTCTCACATAGAGGAACATATCTCTAAGAAGTATAAAAATAGACCTGTGAACTTAATGGGAGCTTATATTACTATGCAGTTGTGATCAGGTTTCATGCACAATGCATTTGAAAATTCTTTTGTGGAACAGTCAGCCTTACCGAACATTTAAGAACACTCTTGCATTAATACATTAATAGTGTTTGCAAAGATAAGAGTGAGTCATTCATCAACATGTCCAAATATAAACAAGCAAGTCAGATAGTATATTAAAAGGTATAAAAAGATGACACTATGGGTTAGTGGTAGCTCTATGTTATCACTTCTTGAATTCCAAATTAGATCTTAGATATAGGACAGGGTTGTTAGTTTTAAATATTGTGGCATCTTTAAAGCTTTAAATCACTTGCACACACACAGCCAACCTTGCTGTTCATCCTCCCCTCAAAGCAATTTGATAAATGGTATGTGGTAGGCTTGGGTTGTATGTGTGTGTGTGTGTGTGGGGCAACACAGGTGTGAAACTCTCATCTTGTAACACACACTGTAAATGTGACAGTAGACATCAACAAAGAATTTTATGCCATTTCCTGGCAAATCCTTACACAAAAGATACTTCACATCATCCTCAATAGAAATAACAAAGAAATGGTTGGTAGTCTTTAGAGCTCACCACCAAGTTGGAACCATCCACAAATGCCTTTTACATGAGAAACTATTTTGCTCTACAGTGGAGTCCTCCAAGAAACCATTCTTTCTCCAGCCCACTTCAATCTCTTTTAACATAACTTTCACCTGCCATTCCACCAACCACATTGTAAACATCCTTTCATATGCAGATGACCTCACGAGTCCATCACAACACCCCAGTAATTTAAGAGCAACAAGAAACATGACGAACTGCATCATGTAATTAGTGCACTGGTTTGTTCAAAGCTGAATGTCTGCATTCTGCAGAAATACGCTTTATCATCATAACCAGACAGACATGACTCGGACCTGCATTCACACTCGAAAATACCTTCCATACTAAGCATTACGGACCTGCATTCACACTCCAAAATAACATCCATACTAAGCATTACATATGATACAACCATGACATTCATGGAGTCCATAAACAGACCAAATTCCGGGAGCACACTCACTGGCACTAAATTTGGACAGAAAAGAATCCCTCAGTATCCTTTACAAACAGTATATCCACTCCATTCAAAACTGTATTTTACTGCTTAGTGACCTAGCCTTTCAAAAACAAGCAAAACTACAAGCCACACAAAACACAACACTTAGAACAATCACCAGGTGCTCAGCGACAACGAGCATTCAACACTTGTACAATAGAATAAAGATTTGTCCTACATATTTCTGCCTTAGCATGCTTTGCATCTAATTTTATGCAATGCCAATGACTTTCTTCCATCTGAGCCACTTCATGACTATCTTTCATCCTTCACACACAAAATAAAATAATCTCACCCCAATCTCACACTTAATATCCAAGCTGCAACCCTTCTGAAACTGCTCTCCACAAATAAGCATGAAACACTTTTTTACTTGCATTCTGGACATATTATCTTCCTTCAGCATTGAAATTATCAGTTCAGCACAAGACCCCTCACACTCATTTTACCACTATCACATTGGAGACATCAACTGACTCAACTGCCGTGCATTGTCCTTCCCAGACACACATATTGCCATACTTCTTGGCCTGTTCCCAACCAGTGGATGTGACTCATGTCTTATGCACTATGGGAGTCCTGTAAAAGAGATCCTTGGCTTGCAAGGTTCATCATATATATATAACTTTATAACTAACCACTAATCACTAAGTAGGAATAAAAGCTTACCCCTGCCCCACACATCAATAATTCTTCTTAAAGATCCCTCCACCCACAACAAATATAACACGGACAAAGCACATACACCATGAAATGACCTGACAAGCACTAAACAACTGACACCCTGAAATAACCTGACAAGCACTAAACAACTGACCTCAACTCAGCTTTAAATTCCAACCCACTAGACATACACCCATCTGAAACTGCACTCCCTAGATAGATTCGAGTCACACTTTCCCACTAATGATCTGTACATCACCTGTCACTACAACACTAAACTCACCATTTCAACATATCCCAAGACCCTTCATGCTCACGATACAACTAACCTGAAGACACCATGCAGTTATACTCATTTACCATAAACTTTCTGCACATAGATGCACACATCACAACACTTTTTGACTTGTGTTCCTGACTGATGGATGTAGGAGCCAGCTTCATGAGTGCTGCAGGAGCCTCATAAGGTGAAAAGGGACTTCTAGGTAGGAAGTAAGTAGGTATATATGTAGGTGTTACCGGACTCAGCGAGCTTGAAATCATACCATGAGTGAAAAGTCACCGTGGATGAGCTGTATGTCACAGTACCAGGTACATAAGCACCAACAATCACCCACCTCTCATAATCCACTTTAATCTTAACCTGCATCAGTTTGGAGCTCTTTTCTTCACTCTTTCCCACTTTCCCACAGCTTCTTCAGCAGAAGTACATCCATCCCATCCTTTATTGCTGACCTCACACTGACCTCAGACTTTATCACTTGGACACTCTTTATCCATTCTTCCCCCTTCCCCTTAAGCTTATTTTCTCTAAGAGCCAGAATACCCATTTTCCTCTTCTTAAATTACTGTCTCTCTCCCTTCTCTTCCTGTTTACATATATGTACAATCAGACCCCTTAGCCTGAGCCTTCAAAGAGGATAAGCACCCCTCGTATGGCTCCTCCTGTTCCTACTTTTAGAAAATGAAATACAATTTATAAGTTATGCAGTCATGAAATACAGTGCATTAGTTATGCAATCCCTTGATCTCTTCTTTGGGTCTAAGGAAGCTTCAAGACTATTTCTTGCAGGAGTGGGTAAGGTGGACTCTTTTGGAAAGTGAAGGTCCCAGGTGATACTGTACTCCTTTCCATTCATTGACAATGATACAGACTTGTCGAAGTGACTTTTGGAAATTACTGCATTGTAAAGATATCAGCTAACGTCTTCCCAGACCTTGTAGTGATATTTGATGATGGACTCGTATTCTCCGTAAACATAAGATGTAGATTGGGTGTTATTCCTTTTGGGGACCTTCCTTAGTGACACTGGTGAACCTCTAGAATGAGTTCCATCTTCTGAGGTCTGTATCAACCCCTGACTTGGAGTATATTAAACATCTGAATTAAATAGTGTCCAGACCTCTGTCATTCTACAGAATGATGTCTTGTGTTGCTTTGCCTAACCAGGCATACCAACTTTTCCAGATGTAACCAAAAGATGCATGTCACTGGGTTTTTACTTCCTCCATTAATACAGAAACAAAAAATGTGACTAGACTGATGTTGTTGATTGTACATAGCATTCTTTAAAATGTTGAAAATCAAATGACAAATTTGTGTACATGTATTTTTGAAAATGTTTTTGTAGTTAAGTATTTACTAAAGACTCAGTATTTTGCTTGTTATGTTTTTTCAGATGATTTACATGACATTTAAATTATAATGTAGATTGAATTTCAAATACATAGATTGAATTTCAAATACATCATCTATATGTTAGTGTATCTGTATCCGATGTGCCATCTCTCACTGCGAATTTTTAAGCTACCCTTCCTCAGTGTTCAGGCCCTGATACCCCAAAACTGTTGTCACTCCATCCAAGTGGTAAAGTCTAGGATTAGTGTGAGAACAAGAGCAAAGAATGAGGTGGCACTCTTGATGAAGGAGAAGACATAGAAATGTGTTTATGATTGTAAGGAAGTGAGTTCAGAATGGGTGAGGGTTAGCATGAAAGTATATTGCTTAAAGTGGGTGATTGTCATTTCCTTTACGCATAAAGTGTGAGACAGAGAGATGAATCTTTAGGGAGGAGCTAAGTGATTTGCTAATTTTGATGCACGAATTCAGTCTTAGTAGTGGAAGATTCGAATGCAAATGTGTATGGCATGTTAAATGATTATATAATCAAGAGGCATGAGATTGCTGTTGTGAATGAAAAGAGAAACAGCTTGTCGAATTGTGTGCTGAGAGAATTGGTGACCTGGATAATTTTGACTTGAAAAAAGGTTGTGTTGTATGAGTTTGGCAGTGCGTGAAAGAAGGAAGTAGAGAGGCATTGTGAATAAAAGTTAGGCAATGAGGTCTTGGAAGGGGCTGAGACAGGTTGGTCTGAGTGTGTTCGAAGGGGTAGAACCAGGAGGAAGTGGAGTCCTTTATATACATGGGAATGGATAAAACTAGATGAGCTGAAGAGTCAGAGAGTGGGAAAGGGGAAAAAAAGGTCGTGGGTGTATAGATAAGGCCAAAGATGGGTATTTTTGATAGTATAGTTGTCCTGATGATGTTGTGTAAGTGCAAGTCTTGCACCCAGAATGCAAAAGAGTGGAAGAGGGTGGACATGGATAATGAGCTGTGGTCCAAGAGTTCCTTGCTCGTGGTTAGTGCTCATGTGGCTGAAATTTTGAGGCGTGACGACGATGTCTTAGCCCACACACTTAATCTTGAGATGGCTATCAGGGGGATCACCACCACCCTCTGTAGACCTGATGGGTCTAATCAAGCTCTTGAGCCCAGGAAAGGGGTCTATCAGGATAGAGGGATGCATGGCAGGGCAAGAGGCGTGGTGGAGGTGGCCGTTTGACGTGATCTGCCCATGTAGGGTGATCCGTTAGTACAGGTTTCTCCTCGTGGCCTCTCACATGAGTTACTGCCTCCTTCTGCTTTACATGGGATTGAGCTTCCCTTTCCTTCACTTCATGAGGTGGCTTTACATGGGATTCAACTTCCCTTTCCTTCACTTCATGAGGTGGCTTTACATGGGATTGAGCTTCCATTTCCTTCACTTCACAAGGTGGCTTTACGGGGGATTGAGCTTCCCTTTCCTTCACTTCATATTTTGCATTTCGGCACCTCCTTGTAGCCGTCTTTTTGCGAGTTTTAGTGGAAGTTTGCACCTGGGCATTGCCAGATGCGTCTCCGGACTCTACAGATCCGTGTTCGCAAACAGCCTTCACTGGGCCCTCTTCACACACAGCCTTCACTGTGCCCTCTTCACACACAGCCTTCACTGGGCCGTCTTCGCACACAGCGTTCACTGGGTCCTCTTCGTACACAGTATTTGCTGGGTCCTCTTCTCGCACAGTATTCACTGGTCCCTCTTCGCACACAGGGTTCACTGGGCCCTCTTCACAAACAGCGTTCACTGGGCTGTCTTCGTACACAGTATTTACTGGGCCGGATTCATTGCCGTTTTGCCCTGGGCCAGGTGCCTCATCGCTATCAGGCACTTGGTCACGGTGTTTTGTGGCCCTCATGAAACGAGAGACAATGAGCTGCCAGAGCAACCAAGCCAAAAATCCTCCCCTGAGAATAGCAAAACTTAGCACATGCGGAAAGTACCGCCGCAAGACTGCCATCATGCGTGTGACAAAGGACACTCGCCGCACAGGCTGGGCAACCATTGCCTGCAGAACCATCACATTCCAGATCCAGTGGATGATGTTGGAACTGTCTTCTGGCAGGATAAGAGGCTCAGCCTTCATGTAGCCGAAGAACGGCAGGTAGATACACTTTTGTGTCCATGTGTCATTGCTGCAGAAGGGATACCTACCTTGACTGTGCTCCAGTAGGTACCTGTTCAGCAAAGCAAACAGTTCCACGAGGAATGCCAAGCACAGTACTAATCTTGCTCTTATTTTCATTTTTACTCATTGTTAGGGTAACTCAAAGTGTTCAAGAATTAAAGATTGTATTCCAGTCAGAAATAATAGTTAAGATTGGTAAACAATTTCTCAGTAAGAAATAATAGTCTTAGGCTATAGATAGGGTTGTATGGAGGAGAGTGATGTGTTGGAAATGAAATGTTTAAGGACAACATATGGTGTAAGATGGTTTGATCATATGGTAGAAGAGGTTGAGTTGAAATGGTTTGAGCATATGGAACGAATGAGTGAGGAAAGGTTGACAAAGGATATATGTATCAGAGGTGGAGAGAACAAGAAGTGGGAGACCAAATTTGGTGGTTGAAGGATGGATTGGAAAAGATTTTGAGCGATCAGGGCCTGAACATGCAGAAGGGTGAAAAGCGCGCACGGAATAGAGTGAAAGGGAACGATGTGGTATACTGGGGTCACTTGCTGTCAGTGGACTGAACCAGGGCATGTGAAACATCTGGGGTAAACCATGGAAAGGTCTGTGGGGCGTGGATGTGTATAGGGAGCTGTGATTTCGGTGCATTACACATGACAGCTAGAGACTGAGTTTGAGCAAATGTGGCCTTTTTTTCGTCTGTTTCTTGGGGTTGCCTCACCGATGCAGTGGGTGGCAATGCTGTTTTGTGTGGGGCGGGGTGGAGCCCGGAATGGATGGAAGTGAGCTGTTCATCCACCCTTAGGGGTTGGTCGATATAATGGATAACTGGCTCAGGTTAGGGCCTCAGCTGCCCATACCGTCTCGGCTAACATAAAAACAAAAAATGTCTAAGGTGAATGTGTGGTGTGAGGAGGGTTGATCATGACAATAAAAGTTAGGAGTGGTAGTAAGCGGTCAGAATTAGGGAGCTGACCGGGGGGTGCTGAAATGGGCTTGAAGTATATCAAGGGTCAGTGAAGAAAGATTGACTAAGAGGACCTACATACCAGAAGTGGACAGAACTAGGGGAAGGAGAAGACCAAGAAGGAGATGGAAAGATTTAGTGAAAGAGGAACTGAAATGCTGGAGTCTAAACATTCAGGAGGGTGATGGATCATAGGACATCTATGTCTTATACGGGGAGGGGCGACATGCCGTCAGTGGGGTGAAGCAGATAGGGGTAACCAGGTGAGTGTATGTCATGTCATTGCTATGGCTGTTGGTAGAGAGGAAAAGGATAAATCTGTGTGTATAGTTTGCCAAGTTGTGAAGCAAGCGTAAGTTTTCTTGTTTTCACTTAGGGTTTAGTGGGTGGTTATAATGTGGTTTGGATGGGAGGAAACTAGGATTGTTGCAAAGAAATTGTTGCTGAGCATATTGAAGTTGTATTTGCTGAAAGTAATTTTGTTTCATTGCGGGTGCTATCTCCAGTCGCCAATCATTGTTCTGAGGGCCTTCTTTCGTGTGGTTTGAAGTTTTATTATTGTTTGCTTTGAGACGGTGCATGATCAGGAAGGTAAGGCATTATTTAGGTTGGAAATGGCGTGGTAGTGATGTTTGCGGTAGTAATAGTGGTGTTGGTGTTGATACTATTGCACCTCCTGTTGTTGTATGCCCTGCTGATTGTTGCTGTTGCTGTAGACGTCAGTAGTACAACACATGAGGCGTAACCAGAACTCATAATAACTAAAAGTTACCCCTAGTGTTCATATCTCTAACCTTGGTAGGTGACATTAGTTCTAAGTTGATCGTGGAAGAGAATGATTTCCTGTCCAGGTAAAACGTACTGGGAGAAGAGAGGAGATACCTAAGTAGGAAATAGATATCACAGTAAAAGTAGGAAACAAGAAAATAGTTGACAGGACAAGAGACGAGAGAGAAAGTGAAAAAAATAAAAACAAGAGTGGAGCTCCGTTTTCTATAGTTATGGTGTAACAAACTTTTGAGCGATCGTACGTCAGCGGGTGGGAGGGAGGCAAGTGGCTTTTTTTGGAGGACACAAGGCCGCTCTCGGGTGCTGCCAACTTTATAAACTAGCGCAACACCTTCCATGCTGGATCTTCAGTGTTGGGTACAGTAGCTGATCCTGGATGACGTTCTTATGTGCTAGGAATAATTTTTCTTGCAACTACATTCATTCTGTCTCGTTTTTTTTTTTTTTTTTTTTTTTTTTTTCCATGAGTAGGTATCCATACTTCACAGTATACACGAACACAACACAGATTAGCGTAACTGACCGTGAATTTGCATCAGCTGGAGCGCTGGTGTTTCCGGAAGGTTCTGCCATAGATCTGGCTCAGGTGGAAGGAGCCACAATGGCCCGCCAGCCAGTTGGTACAGAGGAACCGGCTGAAATAAAGCGGTAAAGTTACCGCGAACGTCGGCGCTGAATTCCAGGTGAAATACTGGACATCGAGGCGCTTCCACGAGCCAAGAGATGGGATGGGGAGGGACCAGCGTACCAGGGGAGATGACGAGGGTGAAGAACATAATTATGGTGAATATGAGGAGGAGGAGGAGAAAGAGATAATATCCATGAGTGTGTCATATATACTCCTCTACCTCTGAGTGTATCACAAGTAATCCTACAACCTTGAACCCATGAGTGTGTCTCAGGGGCTTGTATTTACCTGAGTGTGTAAGTCATGAGAGCAACGGTGGAGGGAGTTGTGGTCCTTTGTCAGGTTACGGCGGATTCTACCAGAGGGGACAACACCCCAGGTCACTTTGGTTTTCTGTCATATATGAAAATCCGGGCTAGAGTTTTTATCAGGAAGGGATGGCAAAGACCCTTTCTCAACACTGTGAGTCTATGTATAGTCCAAGGTATAGAAAATCGTGACTATATAGCCTAAGGTATAGAAGATCGGTACTATATAGCCTAAGTATAGAAGATCGTGACTTTATAGCCTTAGGTATAGAAGATCGTGACTATATAGCCTAAAGCCTCTTCCACACGAAGGGCAAATGTACGGCGGGCACTCTGATTTGCCCGTAATTCCCTCGCTTTGGAACAGTGTTACCAGGTCAAACAGTCCAATTAAGGCAGGCCAGTAGGCACAGGCAGGCGGACGTATGACTTGGGCTGGACGACGGGCAGAGTACAGTCAGAGCTGTGTCAGGCAACGTCGGCCAGTGGGCTAAACTTTGTGTGTTCGGTACGACAACATG
>JAYMFT010257897.1:0-10809 GCA_038088735.1 Panulirus argus
CTCTCTCTCTCTCTCTCTATGTATATATATATATAAATATATATATATATATATATATATATATATATATATATATCCATCCGGTTGTATTAGTATTTGTACAAGAACATCGCTACAGAGTTGTTGAGTTTCATATCGACTCTACGCTTGACCAAACATGACAGCGGCTCATCCGAGGTCGACTGTGCATCGGGAGGTCCGCGGGAGGACCAGGCGAGGTAGATTTTCGTTTCTTTTGCAAGAGCCGCGAATTTATTGGTCACTCTCACCCATCCTGTGGGAGCAAAAGAGGACAGAGTGTGCACATAGGGTTAAGAGACTGAACCCCAGACCGGACCTCAGTGATTGAATTACAAGTACGGAAAAGTGAGGAAAATGTTAACAGACATTGTGTAGCGTGAATGAAGCTGTCCTGGTTCATGTTCCCAATAACTCGACGGTGCAAAGAACCGACTCGGCGATACTGTATTGCCTGGAGATACCATTGGCTCGATGGTACCATATTGGCTTCGTGGACAGTACGGTATTGGCTCAAGTGTACGATAGTGGCTCAAAGGTACTGTACTGACCTAAAGATATCTACTGGCTCAACGATACCGCATTATCTCGACGATTCTGCATTGACCTGACGTTACTGTATTGGATCGACTGTGCCGTATATAGACTACAGACCTGGTTGAGAATGCAAGTATTGGCGAAGCCAAAATCGTTCTACATTACGTGTTTAGATGGCTGTTATATTGAATGGCTCTGTTTGTCACATATGAGAGAAGAAAATGGGTTCGAGCCTCGTTGGTGAAGATGGGGATGACAGTGGGCATAGTGTTGGGTGTATTGTGTGGAGCTGAGTGTATTGTGTGGGGCAGGGTGTGTTGCGTGTATACTGTGTGCGGTGGAATGTATTCCGTGTGTGTTGGGAAGGACTGCAGGAGGTGGGTGTGGCTAGGGCGAGGGGGTCAGGTCTCTGCATCATTACGCACGTCAGGAAATATTCGGGAAAGGAATAGATAGATATATAAGATAAAGGAAGCTCTCTCTACTTTACCACAAAGGTTTAACGTTCTCAGGTGTGTTTTGGTTATGGTTACACAAGATATGTTGTCGGCTTCGAACGTGTGGTCCTGGGGTCGATGGGGCGACGCTGAGAAGCGTAGGTGCAGCGCTGTCTTTGCCCTGACCACCCATGGCACGCCCACCAGAACCTCCCGTGCATAAATTGAGAACAAAAGAACAAAGGTCTTGTTCGGTTTATCAGATCCAGAGGTCATAACTATGGCCTTTTGTAAAGTGTATGTTTGTGTGTATGTGTGTGTGCGTGTGTATGTATGTATGTATGTGTGTGTGGCGCGGAGGGGGAGATATTCCTGTCTACACCCAGGATGGTTCGAGTGTTTTTGACTTTCGTTCCACCAGGAAGGGTGGGTGCTCCAGACCCCTTCCCTCCCCCGCTTTCCACCCTTCAGCTCCTTCACTTAGCAATCTTGGACACGGGCAGATGTGTGTGTTGTGAGCAGCGCTCCTCTGCTAACAGCCTCCTTCCCGCAGGTCTCCAGTAGGTGTCTACCCGCCAGTACCCTCTGCCTGGAACTCCCTGGCGAACATCTCTCTTCCACCTCTTATTCCCGAGGGCCACCGCCTTACACCTTCTCATGAACGCGTCTATTCTAGGTATCGTTTTATGTCTTTTATTACGTCCTTACCAACGCCTACCCGCCTACAGCTGGCGACACCTCACTGCCAGCATGCTGTTGGCAATATCAAAAGTCTCCCTCCATCGGAACAAAGATGACCTTTTGTACCAAGGATTCGCCTTCAGCACCTCTGCTCTCGGTATAAAAATCTTCCTTCCCACACCGCTTCGTCACGTTCCATGCCAACACTTCCCTGCCAGCAACGTCTCTATGCCCAGTATTAGCAGTTCTCCTCCAGAGACAACCCTTCCACCCTCTACAACAGGGCTCCCCTGCCGACACCATTCTTCCCAGCATTAACACTTTAGTGCCCCAGCACCACGTTCTGCCTCGCTCCCAACCAACCTGCAGTAAGATATGTCGCTTCAGCCGACGCTCCCAAAACTTTCGCCAGTATTTTTGCCTAAAGTGGAGTTTACTGTCAGCAAGAAAGTTTGCAATGTACGCAGGGAGGGAAGGGGTAAGGGAGGAGTCAGCACTCACCCCGCCTCCCCAACCTGTTGACGAGGGCATGCCGGGTGAGGGGAAGGGTCAGAGTAGGTAATTAGGGTCAAGGATAATTAGCTACAAAAGTAAACACAGCAAAGAGAGTCAAGAAGACTTAGTTTTTCCGAACTTCACAGTAGGATACAGCTCAACACGGTAGGACATAGCACATCAAGGTATAGCATAGCACATGTCGGTAGAACACAGCACAGCACTCGAGACGGCAGTATGGAAGCCAGAGTAGTGCTTGGGTTCCCTTGACCCGGTCTGCGGCACCACACAAGGACCACACGTAACTACGTCTCTCGCCAGCGAGGGGCAGTACCTCTCATGGTTCTAATTTCAGTGACACCAACACGTCTCTGCTTCGTCTTTTACCGGCAAAGATGAGCGGTGGTGGGTATCCATAGCTGACAGGTCACTGTACGTATCAAGAGCTTGGATGTAGCGTGTATGCAGACTGATGGCACAATGGTAGGGATTGGTAAAATGTGGAAATGTAGCAATGATCATCCTCATATTTTTCATCACTTACTAGAACCGAAGTCAAATTTGAGGAACGCTAAGAAATCTGATCTGACAACACTTAGTCTGATACTATTGTCAGTCTATGCGTCTGTGTCTTTTCGTTCGTCTTTTTTCTTTGTCTCTTTGTATGCAAGACGTAGATATGAAGTTACAGAGTGGTGACTATTGTTTTGTTGTGTGTCGTATATGCAACAGTCGTGAGCATGGGGAGGCGAAGGGGGTAGGAGGGGGAAGAATTTTACCAACGATGCCCACCAGATTATTGGCCTCACGCACACTAAAGCTATCACGCACCCTCGTAGTCCCCTCACGCACTTGCCCTCTCATGTATACTCAAGCCTTCTTATATACGTGGACGCCCTCTCCTGCACCCTAAAGACCTCTTAAACACACTCACTCTCTTATTTGTAAATTGGACTTCGCGCTCAATCAAAAGCCCTCACACATATCCTTGTCTTCTGTTACGTGCCATTACTTCTTTCCCACAAACACTCTCCCCACTCTCTGTCTCACACGCTAACTCTCCCAAGCCTCTCGGAAAATCCTCCAAAGCCATAAATCTGGGCCGTCTGAACCTCAGTGTTTTGACCCCGTGACACAAGGCTGTCGCTTCTACAGCATAGCGGGTGGTGCCTCGCCTTGGCTGGTTGCAGACCCTCTCCATATCTTATCCATCCTCCCACACAATTGTCTCGCCTTTCACGCATCGGTATTTTGTAGCTCCAGCATTTAGGTTCGATCTCCCTAGCGGTAGTGCGATGTCTCTGAAGTCCCCTTTCTTTCAGCATTAGCATTGGTACTTCGAGTCAAGTCTTCGCCTCTGCAGCGTTCTACCCGCCTCTCCGCTCAGTTCAGACACTGGCCGACTTTGTTCTAGCCATTTCTCAGATATTCACTGGCATCATTGCCTTCTCTCAGCCTCGGAAATGTTTTGATGCAACCAGTATTTTGGATAACACTGTAGATTCATTTCTTAGCTGAGCTCAAGGAGTGCGATGACTGACACTGTGAAGCTCTGCATGATTACAGATTATTCCCAACAGTAACTGGTAACAGGCGAGGAGTAATTAAGTTACACCAAGAAATGTTGCAGTTTACTCTCATGAGATTCTCGATTAATTCTTAACAGTTTCTCTACTTAAGCAGTAATATATGAGGATCCCAGCAGATTCCCCGGCCAACCTCTCCAGTGTCTCATCGGGATCCCCGCTGTAACTCAGTCCAGTCGTGGCAGTATGTCAGCTCTCGCCTAACAATGCCTCACCTCAGTCCCCAAATTATCTCGTCTTTGTCCCACAGATGTCTCAGGTGCGCCGTCATCAGGGAGCCACGCTTGACCCATTCTGGCGACGCTGGCCCACCTGCCACTCCCCTCACCTGCCCGTACCCCTACCAGCCAGTCTCCTCCCTTGCCCGTTCCCTGAACACACTCACCCTCCCGGACCTGGAATTATTGCCCACCCTTCCCCAGCTCGTTCCTTGATCGCGTTGACTAATACATAACGGCTATTTAGGGAGTATGAGTTGCTTGGATAAATTACACTTGATTACTGACTCACAAGGTAATAGCGTTACGGGGTAAAACTTAAGTTACTTTAAGCGTTGCACCACACACTGGGACGGTCAAGGAAACGGTTTATGGCCCACAGGATAGCCCTAAGGCACGGTTAATTGGTTTTGTCTCGGGTAAACTTGTAGCAGTATGTGGAGCACAAATGCTGCATCATTGATACCCATTGGCAACACCGCTGGCATGTCGTGCCAGTTCTCTGGTGTCGGGACGTGTGTGTCTGAGGCCGAGCTCCACCCACATGCTAGGAACTAAGCAAGAAGCCCAGGGAACCAATACCTCACAGGTGTTTTCTCCTCCTTATCGGATTTCTGACACAGCTGGGGGTCCTAGTCACGCTATATGCCGGGTTCCCGGAGACTTAAAAAACGGAGTTGATGGTGGTAGTATGCGTGTGCTTTTGTGTGTGTGTGTGTTTTAACATGCTTATGAGTTTGTGCGTGCGAAAGGATATGTTTGTGTGCGTTAATCATTGGGATCACTATTAATGTATTACGGTAAGACAGTACTATACTCGTGTTGCTCCGACTCTTACCCGCGTGTATATAACATGTAACCTTATGTAAACACATATACACACAGACACACCCTAGCTTACGCCAGGCGCCCATTCGTTGACCAAAATTAAAGGGGAGAATGAACAGCTGAGTTGGCTATGACAGTTGCCCTGTCCAGGATTCGAACTCGGGTCAGCTAAATCCCTGGATCCCATCGCTAATCACAGCACTGTGGCATCTACGCGCCTGTGTGGTGTACATGCCCTCGTGTTCATCATTGCGTGCGTCCATGCATTAGCTTCTGTTTTGGGTGAGGGGAAGGGAACCCGTACTGCCTATTAAGGCGTATGCTGGCAACATGCAGTGTAAGAGTAGATTTGTGTGTAAATCTCAGTAACGACACGCTGTGCCTGATGACGGCGACTGCACATGTTGACGGCCTGCGCACTGTGAAGTGACACTGTGTGGGTAGTTGTCCTTGGAGCTGTGCTCTTTGAACGTTAATCCCAGTATTCTGTGGGTCTTAAGATACATGGTGCGTTGTGTGTGTGAGAGCATGTGACATACAGACCTATGTGTAGCTTGTCTCTCATGGTGAAACTGGCTTGTGTATACACAGCGTGTGGTTTTTGTCAGCGGTTTAGCTAAGGATTTTTCGGCCTTGAAAATTCCCCTTGATGTAAGCTGAACTCCGTGTCGCTCAGGAACACTGGATCACAGTGCTAGGCCAAGGGCGCCTATTAGCCCCGTCAGTGTCTACCAGCTCCCCGTCAGTGTCCATCAGCCCTAGTCAAAGTCCGTTGGTGCCCATCGTTTTCCATTAATCCCTTTCAGTGTCTGCTGAACCCCATCAGTGTCTGCTTGGATCCCGTCAGTGTCCATCATCCCCGTGAGTGTCTGCCTGACCCCGTCAGTGTTCATCAGCCCCTGTCAGTAACCGTCATCCCCCGTCAGGATCTGCTGTAGCCCGTCAGTGTCCATCAGCCCCGGTCAAGGGCCGTCAGCAAGCAGGATTTTCGGTTTAGATGGCGGGAACGTTGGTCCAGCAGGTGGGATGGTCGATCCAGCTGGTAAGAACGCCCGTTCCTCTGATGAAAACATCGATTCAGAGGGTGGAACCATCTGTTCAGATGGTGAGACCGTCCATTCAGACGATGGAAACATATATTAAGTAGATGAAACCACTGGTTCAGCAGGTGGGGTCGCCCGTTCAGCAGGTGGGACCATCAGTTCAGCAGGTGGGACCATCAGTTCAGCAGGTGGTATGGTCCGTTTAGCAGGCGGGATCACAGACAGTGGAATAGGTCATGATATTAGCATTTGAGAGTTGCATAAAAATAGTCATGGCTTAAAGGTCGGGTCTCCGGTCAGCAGACCCGGTCATAAGTCAACAGATCGAGTCATAGGTCAGCAGATTAGGTCGAGAGGTTAGTAGGTCAGGTGATGGATCAACACTTCGGATCGTAGGTCAGATGATTGGGTCATGGGGTCAGCGGGTCAGCAGGTCGAGTCAGACGCCAGCAAGTGGGAGTTACGTAATCGGCAGACGTGGGTCCGAGGTCATTAGGTGGGGATCATGGGGTCGGTGGTAGGCACCATGGGGTCTGCAGTTGGGCTTCATGGGACCAGCAGGTGGACGTCACAAGGTCAGTAGGCAGGGGGAGAGGGTCACGGGATCGGCGGGGGACCAGGTGTTGGGGGTCAGAAATGTGGCCGCTGGTGGAAGAGGACCGAAAGTATCATGAGTCACGTGACAGTGCAGATATGAGTCCCCTATCTCCCACCTCCATCACTCACCCCGTCCCTCTACTGTCCCTCCCCTCATACCCCTCCCATTTCCTGCCCTTCCTCTCTCCCCTAATCCTCTATCCACCCCTCCACTAGCCTACCCTCCCCTGCCTCGTCTGACTATATACTTCTTGACATCCTCTTTCCTTATTTCCTACTATTTCTTCTGTCTCTACCCTCCCCCTCTCCTCACCAGACAATACCTCTCCTCCTCTGGCATTTCCTGCCCTCCCTTGGCATATCTACCCCTCCCCTGAAATTACCTACCTTCCCCTGGCATTACCTCTCCTGCCCTGGCATACCCTCCCCTCTTTTGGCATTAGCACCTTTCCACTGGTATTTCCTCCCTTCCCCTGGCATTTCCTCCCCTCCACTGGAATTCCCTCCCCTTTCCCTGCCTATCCCCTCTCTTCTCCTCCTCCATTCCTCGTTTCCTCTCACACTCTCTCTTCCCTTCCCCTCTCACGCACTTTTCTCTCCCTTCACCACCAGTGGCCGACCCCTTGTGTTTACACTTCTCTCGTTGTTGGTCTTGGGAGAGAGAGAGAGAGAGAGTATGAGAGAGAGAGAGAGAGAGAGAGAGAGAGAGAGAGTATGAGAGAGAGAGAGAGAGAGAATGAGAGAGAGAGAGAGAGAGAGAGAGAGAGAGAGAGAGAGAGCTGTCCTGGCTGATATAACGGCTGCTCGGTGTTTGTGCTGGCACCTGCTGTTGCCCAACTTCCTCACACACACACACACACACACATACTCGCCAACGACAACCACACACTCCGCCACACTCACTACTTTGATAACTGTGCGTGCTTATGACGACGCTGCGGAAAATTTGCTGTCTCCTTAGCATACGTTGGTAGTCGTTTCTCTCATTTAGACGACAGGTTGAAGTTTGCGCAAGCTTTTGAAACAGAGAGATTAACCTTATCTTTAGCTTGCCTGGGGAGGTGAACCGTGTTGCTTTCACAGCTATTATCATCTGCGCGCGTCTCGATACAGAATAATGCCATACGTTAACGAGGAAGCCCCGTGTGCGATCACAGCATCAGACACTGATATTCTCTGATCCAACAGCAAAACTTAGCCTTGTCTTAATGTAAGACCACCGCAAACTACGCTGTGTCGCTAGTTGAAAACATAGAGAACTTCAGCGTACCATAAACCTTAGGTCCCCGAAACTTGGTGTGTCCTGAGTCCACGCGAGCGGAAAGCTGGCGGGGCACAGGACAGAAACTGGTGGTGTTTGTTGGGAGAGAAACCCTAATGGCGGGAAGCCTGAGCTCAGCAGTAGCGTTGTGTACCACTGTAGAACCTCCCGCCCTTCTGATGCTCCACAGATAACAATGCACCGTATTTTCTTGGGTGTCTGAAGCCTTTGAAAGTATTACGAGCTATACATAGACACAAGGTCAAAAGAACCTTCTTTCCTATATATGTATATATATTTCATACTTGGTCGCCGTATCCCGTGTTAGCGAAGTAGCACCAGGAACAAATGAAGATAGGCCACATCCGCTCACATCCATTCTCTAGTTGTTATGGGTGATGCTTCAAAACCATAGCTCCCTATCTTAACCAGGCCTCGGACGCTTCACATGCCCTGGCTCAGTCCACTGACAGTACGTCGACCCCTGTATACAATACCGTTCCAGTACACTTTATCAGGTGCACGCCTTCCATGCTCCTTAATGCACAGGCCCCGATCACTCAAAATCTCTTTCATTCCATCCCTCCATCTCCATTTTCGTCTCCCCGTTCTCCTTATTCCCTCCACTTCCGATATATATCCTCTCTGTCAACCTTTCCTCACTCATTTTCTCTATATGTCCAAACCATTTCAGCACACCGTCTTCAGCTCTCTCAACCAGTCTTTTTATCACCATAACTCTCTCGTACCTTTTCATTACTTACTCTATCAAACCATCTCACACCACTTATTGTTCTCAAACATTTCATTACCAACACATCCACCCTCCTCTGCACAGCTTTATCTATAGCCCATGCTTCGCATCCATATGATATTATTGGGACAATTATACCTTCAAACCTACCCATTTTTGCCCTCCCTGATAAGGATCTCTCTTTTCACTCATTCTTCAGTGCTCCCAAAACCTTCGCCACCTCACCCACATTATGACTCACATCCGCTTCCATGGTTCCATTCGCTGCCATGTCCACTCCCAGGTATCTAAAACACTTCACTTACTTCAGTTTTTCTCCATTCAAACTCACACCCCACCTAACATGTCCCTCTGCCATGTTGAACCTAATAACCTTGCTGTTATTAACATTTACTCTCACCTTCCTCCTTTCAAACACCCCTTCAAGCTCATTCACCAACTCCTGCTGTCTCACACTCGGGTCTGCCACCAGCGCTGTATCATTAGCAAACAACAGCTGACTCACTTCCCTGGCCTCATCCCCTACAGACTGCATACTTGCCCCTCTCTCCAAGACTCTCGCATTTACCTCCCTTCCCACCCAATCCATAAACCAAGTAAACAACCATGGTGACATCATATACCCCTGCAGTACACCAACTTTCATGTGGAACCATTCACTCTCCTCTCTTCCTATTCGAATACATGCCTTACGCTCTTGATAAAGACTTCTCCCTGCTTCTAGCAGCTTTCCTTCCACACCGTATATTCTTAAGACCTTCCACAAGGCATCTCCATCAACCCTACCATATGCTGTCTCCGGAATGATAAATGCCATTTAACAATCCACTCGTTTCTTTAAGTATTTCTCACACAAATTCTTCAATACAAGCATCTGCTCCACTCATCCTGTACCTCCTCTGAAACCATACTGTTTCTACCCAGTTTGATGCTTTGTACATGCCTTCACTCTCTGAATCACTACCCTACCTTACAACTTATCAAGTACACTCAACAAACTTATAACACTGTAGTTTGAACACTATACATGCGTTCGCCAATCCTCAGGCACTTCTTAATGATCCATACATACATTGAAAACCCTAATTAACCACTCAACAACACAGTCACCCCCTTTCTTAATAAATTCAACTGCAATACCGTCCCATCCAACTGCATTTCCACATTTCATCCTTCGCAAGACTTTCACCACCTCTTTTCTCTTTACCAAACCACTCTCCATGATTTACTTAGCATACCACCCCAACCCAAGCATCCTACGTCTGCCACCCTATCATCAAACACACTCAACAGTCCTTTAAAATACTCACTCCATCACCTCACTTCCTCTTTTCCCGTTACCACTTCCCCTTTTACCCACTTCACTGATGTTTCTATTTGTTCCATTGTTTTTTTACACATTACCAACCTCCATCCGTAACATCTTATTCTCCCTAGATTTATTGATACTCGCTCACCCCAACTCTCATTCACCCAGTTTTTCAACCCCTGCACCTTCCCCTTGACCTCCTGGCGTTCTCTCTCATACATTATTTACCACCTTACAAAGTATATTCTTTTTCTCCCTAAAGTTTACTGATACTTTCTAACCCCAACTCCCATCCACCCTTTTTCAACTCCTGCACCTTCCGTTTGACATCCTGCCGCTTTCTCTTATACATCTCCCAATCATTTGCATTCCTTCCCTGTAAGTACTGCTCAAACGCCTGCCCTTTCTCTTTCACTAGCTACTTTACTTCTTCATCCCACCACTCACTACCCTTCCTAATTTGCCCACCTCCCACCTTTCGCATGCCTCATGCATCTCTTGCACATGCCAGCTCTGCTTTCCTAAATACCGCCCATCCCTCACTCACTCCCTTTGTTTCAGTCACTCTCATTTTCGGCCATTCTACACTCAGTCTCTCCCGGTATTTCTTCACACAAGTCTCTTTTCCACTTACTTTCAGTACTCTCTTCTCATCGATATTGTTTCCTCTTTTCCTAAAACCTCCACAAATCTCTATCCTCGCCTCCACAAGACAGTGATCAGACATCCCACCAGCTGCCCCTTTCAGCACATTTACATCCAAAAGTCTCTTTTGCACGCTTTTTAATTAATACGTAGTCCAATAATGCTCGCTGAACATCTTTCCATCTCACATACGTATACCTATATATGTCCCTCTTTTTAAATCAGGTATTTCCAATCACCAGTCCTTTTTCAGACACGCCTCCACAAGCTGTTCAGCATTTCTGTTCATAATTCTGAATATATATACATATATATATATATTTTTTTTTTTATTTTTTTTATTATACTTGATCGCTGTTTCCCGCGTCAGCGAGGTAGCGCCAGGAAACAGACGAAGAAA
>JAYMFT010257908.1:0-10809 GCA_038088735.1 Panulirus argus
ATATATAAAATACGGAGTTAGGTCAGGTGCGACGAGGGATTGTCGTCCGCGTTCTCTGGACTCAACAACGCAAAATTACTTGGAACTGTACGGTTGAAGAATGACCTTCAGCTGTTTGACACTCACGCATACATCATCCATTTGCTGACATACGTGCCTTACGAGCAGCGGTAATGGATCTCAAAATACACAGCATATGTTTCGGTCACTTAACCTCCTCAAGGACCAAGGAGTGAGCTTTATCTGCTGGATTTTGAGGTTGAGGAGACTCGGCTGGGTGGACGGAGCGGTATCACGAGGAGACCACCCCCTACGGCCTTCACCAGCTGCCTCACTTTACCCGACGCGGTCGACAGTACTACTACTTGTGCGTCGACGAGGTTCGAGTACTAGTTTTATCTTCACCGTTTGGTTAATTTCGAGTCATGGTAACGGGCGCGGCGGAGGAGTTCCTGTCCGCCTGCAGGTATAAATAGTGGAGGAGTTGGGAGGTGGCGTACCATCCACTCCTCAGCTCCCCTTCTCTACGCTAACGCCATGAGGGCTCTGGTAGGTGCTGGCGTCTCTCACAGGTTATCTCATCTCACAACAACCACACACACACACATACACACACACACTAGCTATCCCGGACATTGCCGATACGCAGGTAAAAGTCATTAATCTAGATCAACCCATTTGTAAATCTGAGGCACAAATATTCGAATAGATTTGTGTAGTGTGGTAATAACGGCGTCTGAGTGTAATTACGTCCTATCAGAGGCATTAACTCGTGAATGATTCAGTTTAGATCTTGATTATTCCTGTGTTTAGTGTGTTGTTGAGTCACCTGAACACAGCCAAGACTCGATCAAAGTTGTTGGCTCAGAATGAGGAGTCAGGTTTGGTATAATTCGAACGACTTAGGTCAGCGCGGTGACATATGACTACACACGTTCATGGCACTTACGTCCTACGTGAACCCTTGACCAGACATCGGGGAGGGGTCATGGTACTGTGCCTAGTACAAGACGCTTTTGGGTAGGGGCGTGGCACTGTGCCCAGTGCCAGACACTGTTGTAAGGTCACGGTACTGTGCCAGACGATCGCCCTCTGTCCCGACGGAACCTGAACAAGAAATGGGAGCCTTCGAGTCATCATAACTCATACTAGGCATACCATCCATACCATCACACTTTAAACCATTGTCATGCTTATATATGCTGGATTCTGACCAGTCGTTAGTGCATACTAAACCTATGTCTCAGGTCACTGTTAAAATAGCCTTTTTGTTCGTGTGATTATCCTCACTAACAGCAGTGCTTCATCCAAAACATACTTGGAGAAAAGTTCCGTAGTTTTGAGTGAAAAGTTTTCATCTTTCATTCTGTTCTATATCATGTCATATTTTATCCTTATATATTTTTCGTTAGCCTTACCTTATTTCTTCTTTGTTAGGGTGTATGAAATACAACTTTCATTTGATTGTGTCAGAAGACGTTTGAGCTCTGGATAAATCAAGATGGCATTTGACATAGGAAAATAATACTTTTCAGGGGAAATCAGTTCCAGTTTCATCACGCGTTTTAGAAACTATCATATTCATTCGTGAGGAAACTTTGGAGAGGAGTTTCTGAAATCATTTTCATTCGTTCCATGTCATCACAGTCGTTGCGGATATTGTGAAGAGGAAACAATGTCTATTTCAGACTACTGACGACATCTTTTCCAATCTCTTGTGTCCAGTGACACGGATATCAGTACATAAACTTTTTCATTTTGTGTTGAGAATGCTTAGAAATCCGACGGATTCCTCTGTCCTTGATATTCCTAATCCCTTGTGACGGATGTCTGTCTTGATGCAACGCGAGTCAGAGATCTGATCTCCTCAGATTGCTGTCCTGTTGGCCGCCTCAGTAGTAGCAGCAGAACAGCAGAAGCGTGAAGCTGAGCCCTCCTACGGAGGCCACGGGCATAGCCATAGCATCAGCTACGGATACGGACCCTCCCTCTACGGCTACGGAGGCAGGTATGGTGGCTACGGCTACGGAGGCAGGTATGGTGGCTACGGCTACGTTCTGGGACGTGGCGGTTATGGCTACGGCTACGGCTACCCAAGCTACGGCTATGGTGGCGGTCACTACATCGGCAAGCGTGAGGCCAGACCCGAGCCTGGCTACGGCTACGGCCGTCCTTTGTACGGGCTTCGCCTAGCCTACTATCCCTACCACGGAGTCTCCTACGTGGGCAGGAGGACATATGGCTACGGAGGCTACGGACACGGACACGGCTACGGCTACGGAGGCTACGGGCACGGACACGGCTACGGAGGCTACGGATACGGCCGCTGAGGCTACGGTTGTGGCTACACCAACTCCTCCAGACATGATCTCTAAGATGTGGTATTGTGGGATTCTGTGTTAATGTGAGTTTGTGTGTGTGTGTGTGTGTGTGTGTGTGTGTGAATTTAGCATCATAATCAAGCATATTTCTTTTCACTTTTGAGAAGGCAAGTTGCCTAGAGGAAATTAAGGAATTATCTTAAACTTGGGCACATTACTAGTAATACTAATGTAGGATGAAAACTAATTATCAGTTTAAGGGTAATGTGGAGCTATTGTTAAAAAGAAATGATTGGGAAGAAATTAACATTTAACATTCATATTTTTGTCTAATCAACAATCACTGTTGGGATTATTAACATTCACTCTTGGAATCATTCATAGTCACTGTTGGGATAATTAACAGTCATTTTTGAGTATATTGTCTTTCTCCTTTTGTATAGCTGTGATGTTACTCCCTAATCTGTCTGTTAGAGTAACAGGCATTAGAGTAATCAGAACTGTTGGATAGACTGGAAGTGAGTAGGCTGACTGGAACTGAGTAAGAAGACCGGAACTGAGTAGGCAGACTGGAACTGAGTAAGCCGACTGGAACAGAGTATAGGCAGACTGGAACGGAGTAAGCTGACTGGAACCGAGCAGGCAGACTGGAACTGCGTAAGAAGACTGGAACTGAGTAAGAAGACTGGAACTGATTAAACAGACTGGAACTGAGTAAAAATAAAGGCTGGAACTGACTAAGCAGAATGGATATAACTGAAACACTGAGAATCCAGGAAATATTTTACTGAGTTATCCTAAATTTCACAATTTCTAGAAAAGACAATATCGCCCGGTTGTAAGTATATTTAGCATGTGTTTCAATAACACATATAAATCTGATTTCTGTTAAATATTAATGTTAAACTAATTTCTCCTTTGCACCTTAGTTTTTTTCCGTTTTCTCTTTTGCAACACAGTTTTCTGTGGATAGCAACCTTGCTGATAATTAAAAAAGATACTTTTCACTGGGTATTGTTATTTTCCTTATATGTTCACGTCAAACAGTCTCTGGTACATGTCTGATAAGTATCATCAAGTCTGCTAGAGGAAGAGAACACGTTTTGCAACATTCAGACATACACACTCGAGGTATACTAATAGAATTAAATGGAATGAAAGTAAATATATTGGCAGGTGCGGATTAGTTTTCTCCAAGAAACGATGAAAGTGTTTATAGATGAGATAGTTATGCCATTTACTGCATGTCACTTGCAACGGGGGGAAATTTTTCATAAGAATGGAAGCTTCCCGATGCAACACCGATATTCAGGAATATGTAATAAGTTCCTGACTGGAAATTATCCTCCAGTCTGCATTACGTTCGTAGCTAGTAAACGTATGGAAACCATCAATAGAGAAGAGAATATGAACCATTTCGAGGATCAAAATTTGATCAACGAATCTCATCATGATTTTCGATGAAACTGTTTCATGTCTGACAATAATCCTTCATTCTTTCAGTGATCTGAGTAGCAAGAACGATGAAAGAAAAGTAGCTGACGGCATCGACATAGTTTTTCAGGAAACATTAGATAAATCCTCTCATCGAGGATTACCAGTAAAAAAATTAAGACGCATGATAAATACGGTATTGTACTTCCGTGATTAGAAAGCTGGTTGACTGACCGTAAGTAAAGAGTATTGATTGACGGATAAGTTCCAAAATGGTTAGACGTAATAAGTGGTGTACCCCAGGGACCAGCGTTGGAACTAGTCTTCATTCTCACATTTACTGAAAACATAGATGGTGGGCGACGGTATACTATATCAAAATTCACAGATGGTAGTGAACTGGGAAATAAAACAGCAACAGACATCGAAATATCTACTGCTGTAAGGAGACCTAAACAAACTGTTACATTGGGCTTACAGCCAATTCAACTTCGCAGAGATCTTTTTTTTAGTTAGCTATAGGCATAACTACAGATGTAGCCTATGATTCTGATTTTTTTGTATACGCACAAGATACCGTGTAAAAAGAAATATAATGATAGTATTAATGATAATGATAGTGATAACAAAAATAATGACCTTGGAAGCCATTACATCTAATGCACATAGTGAGACGGTAGACGACCATGATTACCCCTGATGACATAGCTCGGCAAGACGTTACACCAGAGCCGTGACAGAGACGCTGCCTTGCTCGAATTAGTTCAGTGATTGCGAGACTTTCAACAGCATTGTTCACATATAAAACGATTACACCCATCAGACTAGCTGAGAGCAATACCAAACATACGTTTGTAAACAGTTGTGATATACCTTTTTATTTAAAGCTGACGTCTGACATCATTTGTGCCTCCTGAATTATATACATATTTTACGATGTGATCGTTACACGAAAGTGCACTTGGGAACTTATCGTATTTCATTTTCTGTGGTTTTATGCATATACTAAATCACACGCACCACTGTGACCTCTTGCAATATAGTTTATTTGTACTTCTCTTTAAGTCATCTGCATTCTTTTCTACCTTGACTTCACTGAACTTTTAAGTTCATGATTTCTCCCATTGTCAGAAATAGCCTCGAATGGACCCATTGGTCTGGTGCTACAAAAATTCCTTTGTATTCCTGTGTGTTCCATTGTAATCCTTGAGACATGTAAGGGTCAGTTCATACCAGCGGTTCTGTATACGAGATTTGTAGGGATTCTTTTTTTTTTTTTACAAAGAAATATCAGAGGAAGTTCCTTTTTGTGGAACTTAGAGCTTAGATATATCACAGGGATCTGAGTGGACTCAAGGATGTGCCGCTGGTCAGCTGGCGGTCTGTAAAGGGGGTCACGTCAGCATCCACAAAGATGAGACATACCAAAGAAATTAATCAGGATTGAAATGAAGGTCTGTGGACATGTCTTTTTAACATTTTTTTAGCACGTACATTAGAAATTGGACATCAACACTCTGCTGATACAAGCCATCTAACGGCCATGGCCGTAACTATAGCCGTGTCTGCGCCCGTAGCCTCTGTAGCCGTGGCCGAACCCGTAGCCCCTGTAGCCGAGCCCGTAACCGTAGTTGCCGTGGAACCTCGGGCCCACGTAAGACCTCCCGCCATAGCGATGGTAACCCACTCCCAGCCCGTACACAGGACGGCCGTATCCGTAGCCGGGCTCGGGGTCTGCTTCCCGCTTCCCGATGTGATGGACGCCGCCGTAACCGTATCTCGGATATCTGTAGCCGCCGTACCGTAGCCCACCGTAGCCACCGTAGCCGACGTGACCGTAGCCGCCACGGTGACCGTAGCCGCCACGGTGACCGTAGCCGCCACGGTGACCACGATATCCGTAGCCGGTTCCGTAGCCCCGACGCACGTACCCGTAGCCGCCAAGGGAGGAGGGTTCAGCCTCACGCTTCTGCTGCTCTGCCGTTACCACGACTGCCAACAGGACAACGACCTGGAGGAGGAGACAACGCTCAGGTGTAAAGACATGCTACGAGGCGGATGGCGTTTCCTCAGCAGACAAGGTCGGGCCAGGAGGCAAGCGTCACAGACAGCGGTTTGAAGACTTTGAAGACTAACTGGAATCACGATAGTGTGGAACTACGTAATATACAAGCCTATCAGTAGACGGAATCTGTTGAATACTATCGTGCACTCTAGGTCTAAGAGTACCGGATATTGATACAGGTTTTCTATTCGTAAAGTGCGCTAAGAATTTGTCATTGGGTTGACTGCTTACTATAGATATTAAGGAGCATAGGTATACTTACCCTCGTGTTTCCGAGCACGTTCTTTCAGTGTCTCCTGAAAACTATAGCTTAGAACTCCCTTGCATTATATAGGGTTGGGCAGAGCTAACCTAACCTACGGCTAAAACTACCTCTCATCACAGGTCGAGCAGGGCTGACTCCCAGTTTGGATTTGAATAAAGAAGCCCTTCCTCTCGAAGGAGTCAGGTCATGAAAAGTTCTCGTTAAAACAAAATATTCGTTTTGCCACGTTTCCCTCCACCTCGTTCAGGAAGGCTTTAGTTTATCTCTTGTTCCAGGACACCTGGAAGTGGTGAGGACGTTTTGAAGTATGGTGGCGTAAGGGTTGGTGAGTGTCAGACATTCCAGACACCAGATGGGTCTGTGTCACTAACCACTCTCCCGCCCGGGTGGTAGGTAACCTCTCCAGCATGGGACTTACGTATGTTTGTAATGGCTTCATAGGATTTCTTCATCTTTCTCGTCTTGTAACTTCAAAGCTCTTTCGTGAAATAAAGACTTAAACAAATGACACTGAACGTTAACTTGTTCTATATCATTAGTGCGAAACATTCTCAAACATGATACTAACAGGCGAATTTATAACATCTTTTGGGGTGGGGTCGCATTACGAGCTTTGTCAGTACACAGTTTCAAGGCTTCGTACAGCAACATCTCCCAGTGCTGTGCTGTCTGTGTGTGCGCGCGTGTGTGTGTCTCTCTCTCTCTGTGTCTGTCCGTCTGTCTCTCTCTCTCTCTCCCTGATGGGGAGGTAGAAGACCTTACTACTCACCAAGACCCTCATGGCTTCTAGAGTTGCAGGAGCTATGGGACGGTATGGAACCTCTGGCCGGGTCCTCCTGCCTTTATACTGCTCTTGCACGGCAAGCTCCCACACGACCCTGGGACCTTCCTTCCCTCCTCCTCCTCCTCCTCCTCCCCCTCCCTCCGCTGGCTGGCAGGGAGAGGAGAGGGACTTCTCTCTGTATGGCCTTCGCGGTAAGCGATCAGCTAGCCAGCTCGTTCGCCGTGCCAGTACCGCCGCCTCTGCCGCTGTTGTCTGAGGACGCCATCAGGCGAAGCCACTCATCAGCCACCATGACCCAGGCCATCACGCTCGCCATCCTTGAGTCAGTCCAGCAGCACTGCAACACGTGCAATATATCTTAACCTACAAGGTAATGAACGTGACCTATATTCATATATATATATATATATATAGATAGATAGATAGATAGATAGATAGATAGATAGATAGATAGATAGATAGACAGATAAATAAATTAGTGGGTGTGTGTGTGTGTGTTTTCATGGTGATGACCGTAATTCAACCACTTTATCAATCGACGTTCTTGCAAATCAACTTCACTCGGCAAAGAATTTGATGATAGAGATGAGGACTTTTTTTTTTTTTGAGAGGGAGAGGGAATGATTATGATGATTTTGTTTTATGACGCCTAAGGACATGTGTCGGTAATGGGAAAAGCTATGAAGCTCAGAGAAAATGTGGGGGTGACTTATCGTAAAATAAGAACTAATGACAAGCTAATTTAACGTCCTATGACAACCGAGAATTTCCTGACTTTTTAAAGTTATATTTGAAGTATAGAAGCGACAATTTTTTGTCTCTTCCTTCCCATATCTCCCTATCCCTGGCACGCCTCTCACCCTCCTGAATGTTCAGGCCCAAATAGCAAAAATACTTTTTTCACTCCATCTTTCCTCTTCTCTGTCTCACTCCTTCCCTTAACCATCTCCACCTCTGACATGTCTATCCTCGTGGTCGGTCTCTCTCTCTCTCTCTCTCATCGCTCATCTTCTCCATTTGTCCAAACCTGTCTCAGCACAACATTCCTCACGCGATCAACTCTCCTCACAACATATATTGTCTTCAAACAATACCTTCAAACATACCCATCTTTTCCCTGACAGACACTGACCCAACCTTCCAAGTTCTCCATGGTGCACCAAGGACATTAGCATGAACCTTAGCCCCTCTTCCATCCTACAACTCGCTGCAGCGCCCATGGTTTCAATCAATGCCACGTCCACTTCCTCCAAAGTTCTGTACTCGAAGAGGAATTGTGACTGAGAATACTTGGTTCGAAAAAAGGTATATACATAAGAGTACGAGAGTAAGTAGGGTTGGGAGATCAACGGGAATATTGAGTTACACGCTGATTCACAGGCTTAGAAAGGAGAGGTTGTTGGATGTGAACGTGCTGAGAGAGAGAGAGAGACGGCAGAAGGATAGTTTGTTCATTTCTTGTTGGAGGCGAAGTTGAAATTTTGTGATGAGTTTAGGAAAAGGGAAAATAATGAAACATTATAAAATGTAGTAATAAAAAACGACTGAGCATGAAAAAGTGGATTGAGTGCAGAGAAATTAAGTGCTGAATGACACAGGCTGAGAATCAACGAAACATGGGAGGTGGTAGAGGAGTGGAAGGTGTTCAGGAAAGCATTGCATACATTTGCAAGTAAAGTGCTTGGCTTGTGGAAGATTAGATGTGGACTTGTGAGAAAGGGGATGAGGAAGTCAAATTGACAGCGAAAGAAAATTAGAGGAAAATATAGTAAAAGATGATAATGATAATGATGATGATGATGATGATGATGATGATATTGACATTAGAAATGATAATGATAATGATAGAAATAATAATGATAATGATAATGGTAGTAGTAGTAGTAGTAGCAATAATGACAATAATGATGATTGATGATAATTACAGTGATCATTATTATAATTCTGATGCACAGGTTTATATGCCATAGAGACTTCTGAACGCTTCTGTCCCAAGCAGTCCCTGAACAGCTGATTATAGGGTCTTGTAGTCATCATTTGCGTCACGTGACCAAGATGGCCGACAGGCGGAGAGCCGCATGCGACCCCAGCGTCCGCGTTGTGTCCGTCCGTCCGTCCGTCCGTCCGTCCCACCAAGCAGTGTATACATCTGTCTAACTCCTGTCCACCGACGGTAAACACCAAACTATCTTTTACGTGGAAAAAAAAAAACAGAATCCATTTTGATCAAGAAATTTAAACGCCATGATTTTATAGATTGCAAAGAAAGTCGTTTAAAGATTTCTTTTAAAAAAGGCACAGATTTTCTGTACGGGAAATGAAAACCCATATTAGTCATGACATTTTGGGAAAGGAGTCATGAAGGATGACGTGAATTCTGTCTTGTCACTTCCTCTACAACAGAGGTAAAGAGGCGTTACCAAGGCTGCCGTCTCGTGTGACTGTTCCTGAAATGGTAACACCGATCTCTATCGTTAACGTGAGTGGTAACTGTCAATTGTGACAGACGATGTGGCGCTCTTGGGTAACGGCGGCTTGTGACTTGTTTCTGATGGAGAGAGGGAGGAAAAATAAAGTTATTTCAACTGCCACTGAGAGAGAGAGAGAGAGAGATAACGAGAGATAATTCAGCAACGTCACTGAGGGAAATAAGTATATCGCTTAAAACTATAAGATAATCTCAATCCCCACGGTGTGTGTGTGTGTGTGTGTGTGTGTGTGTGTGTACGTAGGACTATACGTCTTGCCCTACGCTACCAGGAAGGTGGTTATATTTAACTAAATGCCCGTCGGGGTTCTCTGATAATGTTCCGGCCAAGTGACAGCAAGACACACTTGACATCCCTCAGCGTGGGCGGGTAGGTGAGTACGTTGGCGGGGAATGTCTCCCTCGCCTGCTTAAGGTTCACCTTGCTCTAGGGCGGAGGCAATACGCGTGACCAACTAGCATTTTGACCTCCTGTGTGAATGGCTGGTTCAGAAGAGGAATGATCTAAAAGGCACGTGGACATAGTAATGTTGAAACGGCAGAATTTTATGATTTCATAAAAGACAAGATGTTATTTTACTTCCAGAAGAAAGAAATTTGTGAAAATATCAGTAAAAAAAATTATATTACGATACTCAGAATATCCCTCTGTACTTAACAAGAGGAATTCCCCCTTTGGAAAGACAATGAAAGAGGAAATCACAGGCCATAATATAATTACCTTACAGGAAGTGTTCACAAGGACGAATATCTTTGTTGCTGTAATGAGCTGTAATCAGACAAACTACTACAGGAAAGGACAAAGGTTCAGACACCTACAGACGCAAGATCAAGTACAGAAATTAAGAAGAAACGAGAAAATAGGTTCTTTCCTGTTATACAACTCGTACACGAGGAAGACACATAACCCAAGACTGATACAAATCGTCCCATTTTACAGGAAAGCGAGTTTGAAATCAGAATTGCAGTATGAAACGCGAAGATGCTGAGACCTTCGTCTTGTTCTTGGTGGAGTTCTGTGTGACGAGCCACTGATACAGAGGGTTAGCGAAGGCCTTTCATGTTTGTTAAGGGTGGATGGCATCCGATCAAGGCCGCAAGGCTGCTCTTGTATACTTCCTTCAATGGGTGTCGTAGATACACCCATTGTTCGCTTTGATATAACGGTGGTTTACATGGTTCCGGCTGGCCTTTCGAGGCCCCCCGTTCGCCCCCAGTATAAAAGAGAATCCTCGCCAGAGTCTTATCATCATCAGTTTCACTCATCCGGGAAAGGAGGCAATTTAATTGTAACTAGATTTCTTCCTTCCCCCCCACCAGAACCCCCATCTGTCAAGACGGTTCTGACCAACCCGAGAGATGGATGTGGATGTTTTCCAGGCACTGTCTTGCTGCCTCCCTCCTGGTTGTCTTGTTATATATATATATATATATATATATATATATATATAT
>JAYMFT010257919.1:0-10809 GCA_038088735.1 Panulirus argus
CCTTTCCTCACTCATACGTTCCATATGTCCAAACCATTTCAACACACCCTCTTCTGCTCTCTCAACCACACTTTTTTCATTACCACACATCTCTCTTACCCTTATATTACTTACTCGATCAAACTATCTCACACCACATACTGTCCTTAAACATTTCATTTGCAACACATCCAACCTCCTCCGTACAATTCTATCTATAGCCCATGCCTCGCAGCCATATAATATTATTGGAACTACTGTTCCTTCAAACATACCCATTTCTGCTCTCCGAGATACCGTTCTCTCTTTCCACACATTCTTCATCGCTCCCAGAAGCTTCGCGCCCTCCCCCACCATATGACTCACTTCCGCTTCCATGGTTAGGTTAGGTTTTCTGCCCAGAATTCTATATAAACGCTAGATCTAGCCATTCCTAACTTTCCCTAAAACCAGGCTATACTTCCAAACGCACCCGTGGGTAAGTGTCAAGACAGAGATATGAAGAACAGAGTATTCTAGTGCCCTACACAGCCTTTCCTTCATGTTACATCGCTACGAGTCCCAAGATAGAGTCCTATCGGAACGATGGAGTGCTTTTACTGTCTCCCTTGATCCTCTTTAACCATTCAAATGCTTTAAGGTCTTAACTGCGAAATAGCCTTCAATGGATCTTCGTTTTGTTGCCTGAGACATACATCTTAGGCCCTCATTGCTGCCTTGCTATCACTTAGTCTTACTTAAAGACATTCTTTCACATAACATCACTTCAAGACATAGGAGTGAATACTATTAGCGTTTTACACATCCCTTTGTCTTCACGGGACAGAACTATCATCTTGAGGATTCCCGCTGTTGGAAAACAATGGATGTGGGACGTTTGTCTCAGACAATGGCCCCAGTGAGGAGTGTAGCTTCAAGCCAGTTGGCGTAGGAGAATTATGAGCCTTATCACTTAGTTCAGTCCCTGATGGGCGAGGGAAGGACTTCACGATTTATCTATAGAAGATTTACGGAATTGTTTTAGTGGAGAAGATAACCAACGCCCATCCCCTACCCCCCATCCCCCAGCCCGACCTACGGCCCATACCAACAGCCCCCAACCTGTGACCCAGACCTGCAGCCTAGACTAAGGCTTAAACAAGTAGCCCATACTTGTGTCCCAGACCTGTAGGCTACAGCTGTAGCCGCAGGTAAGTTAAAGAACGGTAACTTAACCCTTTAGGTCTGATCATGACGGGTCTTACTTGAACTTTACATTGCTCCTCAGTGTGCAAGTAAAGCTTTCCTAAATGACAAGCTTACAAAATATCATCGCAGGTAATGGACGTACATGTCTATCGTCTCTATCGCAGCTTGTAGATAATATCTCACCATAGCTGCTTGTAGGTAATATCTTAACAGAGCAGCTTGCAGGTAATATCTAAGGATAGTAGCTCATGGGCAACAAATTAGCAGTCCAGCTTGTAGGTAATATATATTATATACAATAAAGAATCCTTCTCCTCCTTTTTGTAAGGAAAATTTGACTAATACATTATGTAGGAAACTGATGGCAGACTTTTGAGATCACTCATTTGTTCAGGTACAGTGTATTAGGCTATAATTTTTCTGCAGTATTTGTTCCTGAATCACGGAGGGAAACAATTACAGTTTCACTTGCGGTAATTTGTTGTTGGCTTTAACGGCCAGCGACTTACGAGGAGATTCATTAGGCCAAGATGAATTAGTGTATAATAGAATCTGGTGAAATATCACACACACACACACACACATACACACCTACCACGTCGTCGAGTGGCGTGGCGAGCGCACAAGTAGCAGCCACTGCAGGTGACGTGAAAGAGAAGCCGTTCTCCATAAGAGCTCACGAGACATCCTCCAGCTGGGACTTACTGCACAACGAGACCCAAAGCCTAGAGCCAGACCCTCACCACCGATGGATTCTCTAAACACGGAAGCAGAAAAGCAGACTCGCCTCTTCCTGGACGACATTAATAAAACCCTGTAATAAAAACAACCCCATAAGAACAACACACAAGATCTTTTACTATTTTTTACAACAATCCTCATCTTGCAAAAGAGATGAAAGGATATTCCGCGGCAATCCTCTCCAACAACGCCAAATGCACGCATCCAAACGACCAGTTCGTTATCTGCTGTAAGAACCTGAAGACGTAGATATTTCCTCGTTTCCAACAACCTCAGCCGTAACTCAAATCCCTTCCAGAGCTCTCACTTAGCATATGAATACACTTGTTAGCACGGAGGCGTTAAACTCCTGAATAACATAGAGTATAGAGTTGCACATGACGAACCAACGCGGAATCAGTCATACAAGGCGAGAGGTGGTAGGCTCAACCAAAGACGTTCAAAAACCTCAAAACTACCAGACGTTCGTATTTCCAAGTGTCTTCACATTACAGAGGTCCTCGTTCAGCCTTCAGTTAATCTACAGAACACGGGGCAGGATCGCACTCTGCGTCTCGTTAACACCCTGTAAGATGCCAGAAATTCACCTGAGTTTTGGATTTTTCTCAGGGGGACCTTTCGTCAACCCGCTTGCCCTTTCACTCACCCAAGTGGCTGCTACTTTTGCGCTCGCCACACTCCTCGCCTCCCTGCCCAGACTTGAGTATGACTCTTTCCTGATGATGCTCTCAGAACGGTAGAACGAAACTTCGACGTATATGTATACATAGGGACCTACTGTACAGGCTCCCTTCTGTGACTCTCTTAACACCATGATTCTCTTCTTATCCCAAAGTCTATTATACAGATCAAGAACACACCACAGCTCTTCATTAACCTTACCAATTTCATGTAGCTGATTATTTCACTGCTGATTTATTTGCTTTTCCGCTCTTCTCATTATTACGCTTAAGTGTTTGTCCTAATATACCACCGGAACGGCCTTGCTTAATTATCTCCTGGGGATAAGAGGAGAAAAGGTATATTACCCATTACCTCCTGCGTGTCTTAGAGGGGAGAGGAAGAGTGAAAAGGGATGGGAGCTAGGAGCGAAAGGCCTGGCAAACCTCCCCTCCTTTATTACCACCTTCTTAGAGTAAGAACAGGAGAACGACCCACACAAGAGTCTTCCTTCGAGAGCTCAGTCATCTCTTCCTGACGCCACTCTGCTGAGACCTGAGAAAGTATTGACAAAGAAATAAAATGCTCTTGTCAAAGAACATTGAGATCGCTCACGCTAGGTATATTCCTGCAACTATAACTGACAAGTTCAGTCATAACCTAAGAACATTCAAACACAAACGCAGAACAAAATAACCTTAGTATACACTTATTGCTAATTGGTAAAATTCAGTAGACTAACTCTCGTATAATCCGACTGAGAAACTAAGCCTAACCGCGTTTTCAGAAACATGGATAAATACGGAGCACATAAATTCCTGGATATAGATTGTTCGCTAAAAGCCATTTACATTAGGCAGGAGGAGGTGTTGGTGTCTTGTATGTTGATAATTACTTACGTGCAGTTGCAGTAAATACGACAACTGCTTAAGTGCAGTTAAATTAAACAAGATAATTGCTTAGATACAGTTAAAATAAGCGAGATAGGTGAAGATCCCTACCTCTTTCTGTACATTGATGTTGCCGGCAAAAATAAGAATTACCTATTCTCTGACACATTATATAGAAGGGCAATACAAAAGAAAGGACAAGAATTCTATGCAATGAAAGGCAATTGTTTGTGAGCTTGTGAAGCCTCATCGAGGTAGTTGACCAGGTTTGTGGCGAAATAGTTTAGACGTATGGAGAGGATGAGTGAAGAAAGACTGAGGGAAGATCTAGATGGCAGGAATGGAGGAAGTCAGAAGGAGAGGATGACCGAGAAGGTGACCGAGTGAAATAGGCTTTGAGGTACCGGGGCCCGAACATTCAGGATGGTGAGATGCGTGCAAGGTAATAAATAAATTGGAGTGTCGTGTTGTCCATCTATGGGGGCTGGACATCGGGTTGTGGGCTCTGGTTTCAGTACAATATACACGACAGACAAAGACTGGATATGAGGAAATGAGGCCGTTGCTTCGTCCGTCCTTAACGCTAGCTCTCTAAAGCGGGAAACGACTTATAAATATCACTACCAAAAATACAGGTATCCCGATTGGCGTGTACTGAGTGGCGGAAGATTTGGGGAAGCGGTCATCCTCTTTGATGCAGTCCTTAAAAACAAACAAAGAGATTTATGTAGAGATAAGAGAGGGACAAATTTGTGAAGAGAGGAGGGTGGGGAAAGAGCAAAAAGCACGTAATTGGATTACGTTATCGGGAATTAGGGAGGGAAGGGATGGAAACCGAGCGAAATTATGTGAAACAGAGAAATGGACGATCTAGGTGCAATGTCTCATGATTGATGGTGGCGGCGACGAAGATTAAAGAAAGAAAAAGGAAAACGCCGTTGTATTTCGGCTTTGGAGAAGTTATTGACACAGATAATTAGAGGATTTGTTTGGAAGACTTTATGAAGGAGGATCTTAAGAGAGCACGACCCGACCACTGGCGTTCGAAACCCACCTGCAGCGCTGGGAATTCCACCGGGAACAACAGCGTTCGGAACCCCACTAGTAAAGCTGTGAACCCCACCAGTAACAGCGTAGGAAACACCACCAGTATAGCTGGGAACCCCATCAGTAAATGCATGTAAATGAATACCTATTTATATATTCATCATTATATTTCATATACTAAGACTCGAAATATCAAGAATTCCTGGGAGAAGGGCACTTACATGCACTTACAGACCGGAAAACTTAAAATAGCACATAAGGAAGAGACACTTTCATATACGGCCGGCTCAAATATACAGCAATCGTAACTTGATTGTATTATGTACTGAAAAAAAGAAAAGAAAATAATGCAAGCAAACATGTGATAAGGGAAACTAAGTAAGTAATGTTGAGTAGTTAACAGAAACAATAATATGTAAACCACGATTAATCATCTTTGCGTAAACTCACTAAATCTTACAGAAATAGCAGTGCACCAGAGGGGTGAATCTGGTGATAACTTAGGGAAGATATCAATCCAAACCACATGAGAAACGGACTATCTAAAAAGTACAGTGAACAGAAAGTCGCCGGAAATTTAGAAGTACAACATTACATAAAAAAGATAATCTTAGATCAAGACGGGAGAGATTAATTCAGGAGAGCCTTAAAAAGATGTTTAGACAACTGAAGACCAGGCATTCCTTAGGCAATGATAAAATCATAACACAGTCAATGAAACAGGGACCAGGGGATTAAACAGCCGCGTTTTAAAGCTTTCCGAATGACATTTGGCTGGCTGGTATGATTTCCGAGGGTAGTGAGCAGACAATAATCGTACCCGTAGTGAAGAATTCGAGAGACGTAAGGACAGTGAGATAATCACAAGGTCATCTCATATGTAAATGACCCATACAAAAGTGCCAGTGTAAATGGTCGGAAAAGTGTATGGTCGACATTTTCTTATGAATTCCTTCTTCACAAATCCCATATTCATCCTCACATCTGACAAAGGGTCTTTCTTGATAGGATTCAATTTCGAACTTTTCCAGGAAGCAGATCCTAACTTCCTAAACACATTCAGCTTCCAGTAGCTTCCCTATTCTTGATGGGCCGCTGTTTCCACGGTCAATTCTCATCATAAGCTCTGTCCATTATCATTTTCCTTATTGAATCCAAAATCCTCTGCTTGCTTTTTCAATGTCTTACACAAAAGCTTCCTACTTTGCAATCCTGTCTCGATCTATGTAGAGTAGGAGTTTCGGGTATTGTTACACCCTCAAAAGCACATAACCTCCTCACAGATCATCAGGTCTTCTATTGTCTGGCTTTCCCAAGTACCCTCGCACACACAGTTTTCTGATCGCGTTCGACACTCATTATCATCCTATACTTCGGTCCACCTCATTCACTGAGTCTCTCACTGTCCACAAGTTTCCTTGTACACCTACAAACAACAGACTTTTGTAAGCCCCAGCCAGACGCAACATGACCATAGGAGATATCCGTTCTCGTAAGCCAATGAGAGTTTTGACCATGATCTTTTACTGTATTTGTTCCTGTATGATGATAGGGCTCATGGTAATGTTATGACCACACGAAAAACACCGGGAGAGATAATCGAGAAATATTACCAGACCGCACGAAAGATGAAGATTCCCCAACTGATAGCACATGAGTGTCTTCTGAATTTTTGTAGAAGTTAACAAAGTATTTTGTCCTGATCGCGTAAGGACAAGATGGCGTTAGCACGACTTGTGGTGTCTGACATGCGAGGGAAGGCTACGTCTCTGAAACCCTCGGGGGAGGGTCACACAGGCAAGTGCGTCATCGCGTGGCTGGAATAACTTAATAGACACTGATCGCTGGAACGTTCTTTCCAGGTTTCGGCTGCTTATACAGAACTCGCACCTAGTGTCGTCAGATTTGAGTCCCGGCGTTCATGAGCACGTATTGTTTCGTCGAAGGCAACGTTATCAAGACGTGTAACTCACTGTCATGCAGTGACAGCAGTGCACTTCTTATCGTGGTAGATTTACTTAATGATAGAGACAAAGGAAGCGACGCCGTTTCTGTATTATCGAGGTAGCGTCAGGAAGTCTAAACACTCCTCGCTTGGCTACATCTTCTATTACTCTTTCAGAAATTAAAACACAAGTTTCTTATTGTGCCCGAAGGGGGAGGTCTTACAGCACATCCCCTGGGGCATCATAGTGATATACTGACCCAATACCAGGAGTTAACAGCGTGACTGAACGACATTCCTATCCCTGAGAGTGGACTTGTGGTCCTCAGACACCCTCATCCAAATTATATATATTGTTACTAAAGACAGAGGCAGTTTATGGGGCGTTCGTGACCAAAGCCCTCCAGAAATAACGCTTTTTATGATATCAATTTGTGGTTTTATGTGGGCACTACAAAGTGTGTTTATGTCTGCTGGAGGCGGCGGACTGTCTGTGAGTCTGTCTGACTGTTTCCCCTCATAACTGGGCTGTTAAACTGGACCAACTTTTCTCGGAAAAGTAGACTTCCCCGTTCCTCATGTTCTAAAATAATTCTGAAAATAAAGGATGCGAAAGAGAACTGCCGGTTCAGAATCCCACCACCAGGCTGCAGCACCAGCGATTCAAGACTCCATTTACAATCATCGCCTTTGATGACCCACTGCGGTGTACCGCAGCCATCGAAGTAGAGATGGCTTGCTGCATATGAGCCCTAGCGGACAGCTCCCCAGTCGAGTCTACTTGGAAGACAAAACATCGATTTCTTTTACAACCAACGTTGACATACGTCTGTCGTAAATAAGAACACACCTACGTGTATTTGCATCTATATTTCAGGGACTGAGTGAGTCCTGATAGTGTTATTGCTTCGGCTAGGTCGATAGATACTGATACAAACATTCTATTGGTCAGTTCTAGTGACACTACATATAACTCAATCATTTAATGGGCGAGAGAAGAGCAAAACTTGACAGGCTGTGGTTTGGGAAGAATGTACTTCTGCTCTCGTTACAAGCATAGAATAACTAACAGAATGACGTATCGTCATTCATCTATACAGATGGAATTTCAGTGAAGCAGTGATGAACAGTTGGGCTACAAGGAAGGGGGTTTGTTGCCTCTGCTGAAGTACGACACTTTCTTCACTGTATATCACTGTGGCACCAGCAAGCATTAACTAAGTTGGCAGCCGTACGATGAAGTCATTGGATACTGTTCAGGAGTTTCTAAGAAAATACTGAAGCAATAAGATCACATTATTACTTAAGTATGAACCCCTTTAATAGAAAATATAAACAATGTATGACTGATAAGAGTACAAACATCTGGGAAACGGTGTAGCACGTGTATATATATCTATAAAAACTTGTTCGCTGTTTCCCGCGATAGAAAGGTAGCACCAAGAACTGACAAGGAACGGCCTCATTCGCTAACATCCATTCTCTAGCTCTCTATCCACAGCCAGGCCGTAAGGACCTTCCCATGGTTTCCCTTGACCGCTTCATATGACCTGGTTCAGCCTACTGGGACCACGTCTCCACCCGTATACCACGTCAGTCTTATTTGCTCTATCCCAAGCACGCCTCACACCCTCCTGCATGTTCAGGTGACGAACCTTCAAAGAATTTGTGACTTCGGGCTCAATGCGCATGGACTTGTAGGTGGGGCGACGAAATTTTACCAAAAGGCAGGGCTAGCGCGTAGCGCTCACCGTATGGAAATGCAGAGCAACAAAGAATGAGTCGCGCGAGTTACTTGTTGTCAAGTGTTATAAATAAGGATAGATTGTTTGTTTGTGGACTGAAAGCCAGCAGCTCACGTGTGAGTGTGGCAGAAAGAAAAGATAGCTATCTGGGTCAAAGGAGGGACACTTGACATCCGCTGAAGTGTTGGCTCACCGCACAGCTGTCACAAACTCTCCCGATACCCAGGTGTTTAGTGGCTGCCTACCACCTTCTACCAGAGAGAGAGAGAGAGAGAGAGAGAGAGAGATAGAGAGAGAGAGAGAGAGAGAGAGAGAGTGATCAACTCAGATACCAGTATAAGAAACCAGTCATCTAAACCATATAAACCAGGTGTTCTCGTACTCTTACTGCAAGTTTTAAAACACCTTACACTAGAGGTCACTTTCCACGAGGCTGTAACTTCATTGGCAGTTGGGAAAATAGTACGTCTTCATCGAGAGCCATTCTCGCCCCTTAGGAGACCACCTTGCCCTGCTCCCGCGTGGAGTCCTACTACAGAGACTCAAGGAGACTCATAAAAGAAGTATTTGGGTGTCATGATAATGACCAAAATAAAAATTTCAACCTTGACTTTACACCCCCAAAACAAGGACATCAAAATTTCAAGCTGCGGAATAAATGAGAATAAACAAAGTGAAGATAATCATATAAGAAACCGATAAAGACCGAGATTTCATGATAAAGCAAACGTTTAAAGAAACAGAGAAGTTGGAAAGCAGTGTGCTTTGAGGAACTGGAAGGAAAGAGAGATGAATGATTAAGAGAGAAAAGAATGCTGGCGGACGCCAGCGAGGATGGAGGAGGAAAAAAAGTGAGAGGAGATAAGTGAGGAGTTCTGGGATTAGCATACGCTTTGTCCGTGGCCGTACGGGCGTGGGAGGGGACCTGGGGCGGGCGAGCGAGGGACCTGCTGGTGGAGGGACGGACACACACACACACACACACACAAGGGAGGAGGGACACACAGAGAGACTTGAAGAAAAATTAATCGGTGTTTTAAAGTCAGTCATGAAGAGTGATGAGACTTTGTTGGCGACTACAGGAGACGAAGAGATGGAGTGGTGGCTGCGACAGAGAGGCTGAAGCGGGGGCTAGGTGGGTGGACAGGGAGGAGGAGCCAAGGGATAGGTGGGGTGGATAGGATGGATTGGAAGAAAAAGAAACAGGTGGAAAAGGGAGGAAAATTTAGATCGCTGATGGTCTAATGACGAGGTTATCCGCTGGAGGACAAGTAACAGTGCCCTATATTCGTTATCTGCATATGTCTACCATATCTTTACTCCCTTACACTCCTCCCTGCCTGATCCAGGTTTGTGCGCATGCGCCTACTCGCTTCTCTGTTTTTTGTGTAAACGTAATTGTGAGTATATGTAAAAGAAAAAAAAAGAGAGAAAGAAGGAGAGACAGTCTCTGTCTAAAAGTGCATCTGGTTAAGTCCCTAGAGTGGCGGGTCATAGAAAAATAACATACAAGCTGTTTATACGGATGAGATGGGTTGAACAAGGCGGCTGACAGAGTCAAGGAGAGAACTGACAAGGCGGAGACCTTGGGCTGTAAGACGATAGATGCCGCCAGGAAGGACCTGGGCACTGCATGGCAAGAACTGCAGGAGGAGGAGCGGTAGGGAGGGAGGGAGGGAGGGAGGGACGTGCTACTGACCCGCTTGACCAGTGGAAAAAAAATCTCAAAGACCCCCACGAACACAAATGGATTTTTAATGCGCTTGAGGGAAAGAAGATGGGGGAATTGTAGGTTTAGAAAGAAAATTAATGAAGAAAGAATCTTTTATCTTTTCTTTTTCCGTTTGGGTGATAAGGGAAAGAAACGACTGGTCTTTCCAGAACAGTCCACAAACCCAGGAGAAGCCAGTTCCTGAAATACGATGAACGAAACACCTGAGTACTTGCAACACGAGTTTACATTACACCAAAGAAATACAGGGTGTGGAATCGGGGTCTCATCTCTTAGCTCCCCTCTTTTGGCTTCCCTCCCTCACCGTGCTCCTTCATATCTAGCTTCCTCTTTAGCCGATCTACCTCTGGATGTTGATGGATCAGCCTCCCTCCTTTTCTCCATCAACAGCGGTGTCCCTCAAGGGTCTGTCCTGTTCCCTACACTTTTTCTACTTTTTTCAACGATTTCCTCTCCTTCACAAATAATCCAATGCACTCATACGCTGACGAAATAACACTGCATTCATCCACATCCTTCAATTCTGTTCCCGTCTCTCTCTCTCTTTCTCGATCTGCATCTCGCCTTGACACAGCTTCCACAATTAACTCAGATGGACAGGATATCTCAGTAGGGTACACAAAATCTTGCGAAGTTTGATGCCTCCAAGACCCAATTTCTACCCATCTCTCTATCGAAAACACCTTACAGCTCTCGTCTCTCCTTTATCTGTAATTCCACCTCCTGACTCAATGAACATGTTTGGCATTACTGTAACATCCACTCTTTCTTGGAAACACCACATTACGGGAATAGCCAAGCCTGCCTCTTAAGAAACTGGGTGTCCTGTTTAGATGTCGAAACTTCTCTTCTGAACAGTTGCTCCGTTTATACAAGGGATTG
>JAYMFT010257930.1:0-24449 GCA_038088735.1 Panulirus argus
ACACACACACACACACACACACACATATATATATATATATATATATATATATATATATATATATATATATATACACTTTCCCATATTTTGCCGTTTCCCTTCAGAATGAAGGAGCGCCAGGAACTGAAGACTAGTCACTAAGAAGGAAAATTCGAGCTGGGTTTCCCTTTTCAATGTTCCTTCGTTTGGATAGTAATGATATCTGAAGGCGGCAGACACGTACAAAGCCCTGATCAAGGCCAGGCCTTAAAAGGGAAGGAGGTATATAGAGTAATCTTAAGAGTGTATAGAAGATGGAAAACATCTTTTTTTTTTTTTTTTAAGGACGGCAATAGTTTTTCAAAGGAAGGACGGGCCATAACAGTCTAGACAGTTCGTAACTGGTAAGACAGGTCATGACCTTTAGGGATGAGGGTAACGGATAATGAGTAAAAAAGTGGTATGAAAAAGGTTATGAAAGTTATGAAGAAAAGCGAAAAGGTTAGGTGTATGGTGCATGTGGATGGGGTGGGGGAGCGTTTGAGACTAGGCTGGCAGCTGAGTTTTGATAAGCTAAGTCGGACCGTATCGACACAAGGTGCAAGATGCTTCCGGGTTGGTCTTTGGCATTCCTAAATAGGGATGTTAGCACTTCCTAGGATGCATGCTCTCTGCAAACTAATACATATATATATATATATATATATATATATATATATATATTACTGGGTTAAAATAGGGGGCCTATAACCTATTACGACTGCTGTGTGAAATACATTCTTCCATCACTACCTCTCCTTTTTCCATATTCATATTATAAGCGAGAGATTCATGGCATCATAAATAAGAACACATATGAATATGCATCTTGTAAAGTTCCTCGGGGAAGGGACATGAACCGTTAAATGCAAATGACATTCCTTCACTGGATGACTACGCTGAGGCACTGAAATAGAAAGCTTGCTGCTTTCTCGCGCTTAGTTGGTCGATGAACCGGGGAGGGGGAGTCAAGGTCGTTCGGAAAATGAACAGTCTTTTCCTCAAGGTCTCACTTTCTCCGAACCAGTTGAAAAGGAAAGGCATTGTGTTTCTGTGTCCCACATTTTGCTCCCGTTTGCTATTCCCTGGAGTCTGCAGCAGCATCTTGAGTTTCAGGTCTTAAATTATGGGACCTAGTTTGTGTAAATCTTTCCTCTTCTGTGCACATATGGGTAGTTACTCACTCGAGAAAAATGAGTAAAATGCAGATTAATATGAGCACCTGGTAATGACGCTGTAACGAATACATTGGCTAAATCTATTGACGATTTCAAGACACTAGGACGTAGCCTTGGAGTCTAGTTCCCAGGTTGTGAGTGTTACGTAAGATAAGGAAAATGTCTCACGAGGCGACCTGTGAGCAGCGGACCGTCGTTTCCCCCCTGCTGACCTCACCACCCGCGACGCCAGGCCAGTACGGGTCTCGCTCACTCTTGGCTCGCTCGGCTACACGCAAAAAGCAGCTCCGGTGAAGGTTTGTGCCAACCTGAGGGTGTTCCGCTGTCTGGGGCTCCTCTCGGCTGTTAGAAGTTTGGGTGCTCTCATTGGCACCGCTGTTCTGCCTGCGCAATCCATATATATATATATATATATATATATATATATATAAAGTGGTTATAGTCAGGTGTTTGTATATTTGGAGTATTATGTCTGTTGTTACGATTTTCAACATAATCTTTGACTTCTGTAGTAATGTGTCCGATCTTGAGTACTCTACATCCAAACTTATTTCCCAGCGTTTAGATATTGCTAAAAACTTAAACTGCATATGTTCTGCGTTGCGTAACTTTATAATGAAAATGATTTATTATTCAAGTGTTTCGTTTTATGCAAATCAGGTTTCAAGACTTAAACCTGCAAAATACATTTTAATGGTAATAAAAACCGTCTTTTAAACTCCGCCCACTCACGCCAGTGCAGACGTTATGTTCACAGAACGCCTTCCATTGCTGGCTAGTCCTTGTTCCCGCCGTGGAACGGTTTCATGTAAATTGTTATATGAGTGATGACAAGCTTTGTGTATACTTAATATACGGTGGACCGTACGATTCATACATACCTCTGTAATGTGTCATTGCCATCCCCAGTAGCTTTCTGCGGCATAATATTTAATACGTGCTTTTGGTGATCAGATACTGTGGTACCTTTTTTGTTCTGTGTTAAACGCTCACCATATCGACTCAGATACAAACACCCCACCAGTTACTTCGGTTTTACCACGCCGGAGTTGCATCTCCGGCCATTTCCCCTCCTCCTATGTAGTAACATTGTCTCGTATGTACCATCTCTCTACGCTCCCGGTGAACCATCAGTGAGTCAGGTATTTTAATTCTCTCCGCTTTCACATCCTTCGTTTCGTTTCCTCTGTGTGTGTGTGTGTGTGTGTGTATGTGTGTGTGTGTGACCCACCCTCTTTCTTTACACAGTCCTCCCTTTGTGCAAGTGTTTATCTTCGGCCAAAGTGGCTAATTCTTCTCTGTTTTTTTCTGCTAAATTCATTTGTTCGTACGTTCAGTCACGATCTTTTTTTTTCTCTCTCTCACTGTTCTTGAGGATCAAATGCTCACTCCCTGAAAGCTTTCCGACCCCAGCTGGTTCTTGACAGACGATGGTGCCTAAGCTTTTACTCTCTCTCTCTCTCTCTCTCTTCCCCCTCCACCTTACCTTCTGACATTCTCAGTCTAGCATGCTGGTCCTCTCGAGATGTCCTCAGCCCCATACCAACTCATCACTGCCACTGTCTGGGCATTTTTTTAAATGCCTTTGTTTCAACTTATCACTTATCTTTAGTAATGCTTTTGCTTTCTCGTTTTCTTTTTTAATTCCTTAGCTTTTATTTTCTTCATATGCCTTTCTTTTTCCCATTTTTGGGGCCATCTATTGTAAATTTGTGATACACATGTCACTATATAGTGCTAAATCGCAACTAGGTCTGTGGTTGATCGTAAATACTAACCTTATTCTCCCTGACCCAAAATGGACCAATTCATGCTCCGCTCTCTCTCTCTCTCTCTTTTCAGCGTACATATACACCGGTGTATTGTAATGCATATCCTTGTCCGGAAAGCAAGACCCACTGGTGTAGACGGACATTTCGCTCACCTTTCACCAATGTCTTTTGTTTGTCGTCTCCCAGAAGCCTCGTCTCAGACTAGTCGCTCTCCCTTACCCGCACGCACGACCTCTTCCCTGTAGTTCCACCTCCCCCATCTGCCTAGTATACTCCGAACAGGAAAGACGTACATACAATAAGCTCTGGATTAGTGGTAGATGCGTTAACATGTACTTTCGGACGCTTGTGTGACAACCATTCCTCTGTCTGTTGCTCCTTGAGAGGACACAGTGTGTTACGTACGTGAGTGATGCGTGATCCTCCAACATAATGACTCGGGTACCTCGCTTTTGGCTTGACAACGTAAGGCACTACGTAGCCTGTTGTGTATAGGGGGGTGGGTGGATAACACACAGTATATAAATCTTAAGAGCGTCTCAGCACGGAGAGTCATTTTGCTTCTGGGGAAAAAGAATTCAATTGAGCTCCTGCGTTGCTGGACCAGTCATGCTGTCACGTGTCGTGCTTGCATAATGGTGTAATGGTTTATGGATCGTTGTGTAAACGTTTGGTCATTATCTTCTCTGGTGGCTCACAGTCTTCATGTTCCTGGGCTCGATTTTTCGCATATTTTTCGTTTTATCTGGACAGAAGATGGTGTGTGTGTGTGTGTGTGTGTCTGTTTAATTTCCTTTTCGTCGTTACGTATATGTAAATCATTGGGAAGGAGTTTTACTCTCGTGGGACTCCATCTTTCTCTCTCGTGTGTGTGTGATGGTAGCGTCGGCTCGACGGCGCTAACTGTTCTACAGGTAAAAATTTTGGCATTTACACCCGGGTGACCTTCCGTGGGTGTAGCGTGTGTGTAGTTGTTCCGCTTCCTGTGCCGGACCATGTACTGCCCGGTCTCCACACCTTCCATTCCTCACACGTCTGGAATTCCTCACACATCAGGAATCCCTTACACATCTTCACACATCAGGAAACCCTCACACGTCCTCACATATCGGGAATTACTCACACATCAGGAGGAATTCCTCGCACGTCCTCGCACATCAGGAATTGATAGAATGAAAAAGCTATTTGCCCTTAATGGAGGTATTAGATACTGGTCAAGATATGACGACTTATCAGTAATTAGGTTATTAATCCTGTGGCTTACGTAACCGAGATAGTGAGTAGCACATGCTCTCACTGTGACATCATACGAACACCTCACTTGCACAGTGAAATCAGACGAGCACCTCACTTACACAGTGACATCAGACGAGCACCTCACATACATAGAGACATCATACGAACACTTCACGTACAGAGTGACAGCATACGAACACCTCACTCACACAGTGACATCATACGAACACTTCACTTACAGAGTGACATCATACGAACACCTCATTCACACAGTGACATCATACGAACTCCTCACTTACAGAGTGACATCGTACGAACACCTCACTTACAGGGTGACATCATACGAACACCTCACTCACACAGGAACATCATACGAACAACACACTCACAGAGTGATATCATACGAACATCTCTCACAGTCACACACACAGAGAGAGAGAGAGAGAGAGAGAGAGAGAGAGAGAGAGAGAGAGAGCCATAGAGATGGTACACCACAGTTAATAGACCCAAGTGACAGTTTGAGGGTAAAGTTCACAAATCTGCCCACCATGGAAGAGAGAAGAGAAAAGGGTGATCAGATCACAACCATCAAGTTTCTGAACTACTTTGATGATTTGTGTGTGTGTGATGGTATTTGTGACTACTGCATGCGTCTTACAGGGACAGAGTTTTACACTCGTGTGTGTGTGTGTGTGTGTAGGGTAGCTAGGGCGGTATACGCCGGCGGGGACGGCCTTGGTAGGCGGAGTATAGGGTGAAGGTGGAGGGGTTCGCTCGGCCTCTCCACCCGGGAACATCCGGACGCGTGTCACCCAGCCGGAAGTGTCGCTGACCCTGGCCAGAATCTCCCGCTAAAAACTCACCTCACTTGAACTTTCCTGGCGAACGTAATTCATGTAATGTTCCATGGTACACAGCACACACCCACAAATGGATAAACACGGTGGGTGAACAGTTTAAGAAATAGTAGCATTTAAAAAAAAAATTAGCTCTGTAGAACATTAATCAGCATAATCAGTATTAAACTGAGGTTTGCTACTGTGAATTCGCACATTTCCCGAAAGAAGATGATTAATGATTAGTTTAAGTACGGCTGACGGCATGATATGTCTGTGACGGATGTGGACGATCAAATTCATTAGGAACTGATTGATAAGTTTTTCCATACTTTTTTCTACGTAATGATTATTTTCTGACCTTTGGTCCACCCAGCGTACCCGGAAGCGCGCATATATATATATATATATATATATATATATATATATATATATATATTTATATATATACTTCCTGCCCCAGGAGTCCTTTATATTCTTAGTGTTCTGTAGCATTTTGGAAGCTGGTCACGTCCACTGGTTGGGACTACAGATCATGAAGTTTTGTCGTATTGTGTGTGATCGTCTGTGTGCAGAGAGTGCAGGGCAATTGAGGAGTAAGTTCTCGTTGTCTTCTCTATGGTAGTTACATTGTGTGGATGAATGGTGGTTTTAGTGCTGTAGTAATGGATGATGTCCAAAGCATAAGCCGGGAGAGTGTGACTCGTGTTTGTCTGGGGAGTGTGCTCTCTGATGAGTGTGTGTCTGGCATGTTGGAGTTTAAGACTGAGTTACGGGTCGGTTGTTTATTGCGTTTCGGGTCATTTCAGTTTATGCGTGTGGTTTGTCAGTGTTATATTTATTATGGGTGGGGGAGATCTGTGAGTAGAGGTTACTGAAGTGTGAGGCAGGGATGAGCTTTTTGTTTGTTTTGGGGGTGAGTTACAGAGTAGTTTGGGTAGAGGTCTCATTCTCTTGCACAGAATTAAGTGTCGAGCATGTTGAAGTGGAGGGACTGTATTGTGAGGATCTTTTGTTTCGTTGTGAAGGTGTGCATTGCCTGTGGTTGCTAGGTAGCCAATGATTGTTCTGAGTGTGCTATTCTGTGTGTTTTGCAGCTTTGATGTATTTCTGTTTGAGATTGGAAGACTAGGAAGGGGAGGCACAGTTTAAAGTGGAGTAGATGAATTGTTTGTATAGGATGTTGAGGGATTCTTTTTCTTGTCCAAATCTGTTGCCATACACACACACACACACACAAAAGTTTTTGGGCAGAAGGTGAGATGTAGTTGATGTTGTCAGCAGCTTAACGTTCTCATGTACTGTAGTAACGTGTGTGGCAGTGTGTGTGTGTATGTGTGTGTGTAACGGTACAGCTTTACAATGAATGTGTGGTGGGAGGTGAGTGGGGGGAAGGTGAGTGTGCTGTGGAGGGAGGTGGGTTAGTGTGTTGTGGGGGAAGGGGGGATGACAGTGTGGCTGGGGTGGGGGGGCGAGGCGAAGAGAGGAGGAGGAGGAGGGAGGGTGTGAGTGTGTAGCGGGAGGGTTTTTGAGGAGGAGGAGGGGAGTGGGGTAGTGTGAGATACGGGAAGTAACCTTGTGAGTAAGGGAGGGCGGCCGGTTGGTGTCCCCGGTGGGGGCTGCTCTTATTGTTGAACCTCCGGCTGGTGCACACACTGGCCCGCGACGCCCTGCACGCCGCACCGCTCCCCTCCTCTCGTCGACACCGAGACCCCCAACTCTCAGGTAATGAGCCTCTCACACAACTCCTCGCGCTACCCCCACCGTTGGTAGGGCGCTCGAGTGAAACTCCAGTTCGTATGAAAGAGGAAACACATGTCGGTGTTTCTTGTATTGCCGTTGTTTGGTATTGTACCTAGCAGGGTAGTCAGCGACTCCGTGGAAACGTCTCATATGATTCTGGACGTGTTGCTACGAATGCATTCGTGTAAGATGTTTTGTCTGTGCGTCGTGACGGGTGGAGGCGTGTCACCGTGTGGCTGAGGGAGTGGTACAAGTGAGACCCCGGGGTGTGAGGGTGTGTCTCTCACGTCACTACTGCCACCCGTCTCACGCATTGCCACAGGTTGGTTTGGTTACGCCGCCGCCCTCAGTCGAACGTTGTTTAGGTAGGAAAACGTTCCCGGTCAGTTTTTCCATCGGCCGTCCTTTTGCACGGGGCAGCGGGAGGTAGAAGAGGGACCTCCCGCTAGTTTCTCTACTGTTGTCAACTGAAGAATGGTCTGGAATGAAAGATTTATTGTCAGATGTTCATGTTTCTGTTCCCCGGCAGTGATGGCTTGTTTTGAGAAATGAGAAGTGAAGACTGTAGAGTGCGAGGTGTGGAACTTGTGAGGTAGGTGCTGCCCCTCACAAAGTGCTGAAGTCAGCCACATGTCGTACTTTCCTCACGGAATCTTGTTATTGATGATGATGATGATGATGATGATACTGTGCTTTTTTTTTTTGTGGTTGCCTTGTGTGTAGCAGTGGCCGACCATCCTGGGACATTTATTGTGAATGTGTTATCTTAAGTTCCCACGAACTGGTGGTATCTTCCCTACTGGCTGATAGTGATGATGTGGACCAGGAACTGTGGTAGTTAGTCGTGAGATCCTGGGCGGCAGCCGCGGCCCAGGGAGAAAGCTTCACACAACCACGAACAGTCTGTGTTTATCTGGTTGATTACCGCGGTAAGGACGGGTTGCCCGTATCAGTGTACGTTTCACGTACGGCCGCCTATATTTAGAAGCTTTTTTTAGCAAGAATAAAGGCAAGGGAGAAAGTGGTTGAACACTGGAGACGGAGAACCAAAGGGAACTGGAGGGGTGTGGTTGATATGGCCAGAGACCTCTGTGTCTGGAAGGTTCACACGCAGAATCCATGGAGCCAAGTTAACCCACATACTTTGTGATTATTGGCAGGGAGGGAAGAGGTCAAGTGTTGCCTGACACACACACACTGACGTGCAATAAGAGAGGTACATTTTTTTTGTTAAGATTATGACTCAGTAACCAAGTGGGGGGAAATGTTATAGAAAACGTAAATGTGGGGATTTGTATTTTCAGGATTATTATTATATATATATATATATATATATATATATATTTTTTTTTTTTTTTTCATATGTGTACGTAGACTGTGATGCAAGGGCTCCTGCATGACACTAGAATTACAACCAAAATCATGGAATATCTTTGAGAACGTCACCATAACATTTTCACACGCTGTCTTTGTGGACTGAAACGTTCGTAGTTATACTGGTAAATTTAGTCATCCCAACTAACTAACTGGTCATCACCTTGTGGTTAGTGTGGTGTGCGTCTGTCTAAGGGCGACACTCTCCTTGGGGAGGTGTGTGATGGCACGCCGTGGGTGTGTCGACGAGGAAACCAGATAACCTCGTCACCACAGGTTTACTGTAGGTGGGGTTGTCGCACCACAAGGCCATTTCCTAAGACTCCTGCAGCACTTGTATTGAAAGTTGTCCGAGCCCGGAGAAGGTGATTCCCTCTGTGTGCGCCAGGGATTATGAAAGTTTGGGTGACACGTTTGCATTCAAGCAACACCCACCACCGAGGGGAAGATATGTGGCCTCCTGAAGGGTTTTGAGAGGCTGTGTCAGGTCCCTGTACCACGACCATCAGCGCCGTGGAGGAGTATGGGGTGGTCGGTGACCAACTCGGGAAGGCGCATTGCAGTGAAACCACAACACGGGGAGAAAGTATAGGCCGAAGGGTTGATATAAAGGGATAATATCCTCCACTGAGTGACACGTCTGAGGAACCTGTGGACAACAGGGAGCTAGCAGGAAGAACGTAAACGCCACCGAGTAATCTCGGACGGGAAAGAGAGAGAGAGAAGCCCGGGCGCCACAGACAGCAAAGAAAGTGACCTAAAAGTAGACATGGTAGAGAGATGGAGGGGGCGGCCACGGAGCCAGCCTCTGGCCAGATATCACAAGAGGAGCGTGGCAGCGTGTAACCGCGGGTCGCTGCTGGCTCCAAACAAGCCAACTGGAACCAATATAACTGGACGTGCTCCTTTGTTCCCCTGGAGGAGGGTTCTAGCCGGACCGCGCTCCTAGCCAGCCAGAGGCCAGTGGAGGGCCGAAAATCAAACCTTCACAGACCAGTCTGGAGTAACACTTACCATGTTGTGACCTAAAGAGCTCAAGGTCAGCCGGGAGTGTGGTGAAGCAAGACGGTTAGAGTTAGAGCAAGCGGGTGGTGGGCGTGGCCTGTTGCCAGTGGTCACGGCGGTGAAAGTGGCACTGTTGGTGGTGGTAGTGGTTGTGGTGGTGAAACTATGGGTAAAGTAGTGGTGGATGGTGGAGACAAGAGTAGCCCCGCCAGACTGTGTGTGGAGGCCGCTGGTTTGACTCTTGTGTTGCTGGAGGCGGTTCGAGCTCTCCGTGGCGACGAGTCGGTCTGTGGGAAGGGTGACAAGACACTGCTGTAGGCGGCAGACCCATAAAGTAGCACGAAAGGGAACTGTGGCTTTGGTACGAGAGGTGAGGAATGCCTAGCGGTACACAGGTGGCACAGGTAACTGATCCCTTATGCTGGAGAATGCCCAAGTACTGTTCACAGGGCGCAAGAAGAGATTCTATGTTGTGTATACGAAGAAAGTAGATCAAATCTCCTCTCATGAACAGGATGAATAAACGTGTCCCTATGCTGTAGTTAGTGAGGGGCGAGGGATGTGGTGGTCCCTTCATCATTCGTAAGTTGGTGGAAAGAAGTGTTCCTGTGCCGTACGTAGGCTGAGGGGAGTGGGTCTTGTATCGTCATTTTAGGAGACAAAGGACGGTCTTGGGCTGTAGCGAGGGGAGAACCTCCCCCTCCTTTTGTTTTCTCTTTTTAAGAAGTGATAAGCTGTTTATTTGTATAAGGAGAGGATTGTTTGCACTTTAGAATTGAGAGTTGAGGTGGGTGTTTTGCTCATAAAGAGCTTCACGATTGTAGTTATTGTCGTGTAAGTCATCAGTCTTTCCGTGTACTGGATGGCAGAGTCTTCGGTGCAGAAAATGAGGAAAGTGAATGTGACGGTGCAGTGAGAGTCAGTGGTGTTCGTGCGGTGAGTGAGAGTGAGCGTGGTGGTGATGTTAGTGAGAGTGAGTGTAGTGGTGATGCAGGGAGGAAGAGTGTCCTGCTGGTGCAGTGGGTCTCGTGATGATGCAATAAGAGTGAGTGAGTGAGTTAGTGTGGTTGGTGCGGTAAGAGTGAATGTGGTAGTGTTGCCGCCACAGAGTAGGGAGGAGGTGAGGGAAGGGGGCGAGCACGATGAGCCTCACAAAACACCTCCACCTACCACCTTCCACCCGCCTCACTTTATCTCACGTAGGGAAACCTGTTCTCCACTACATCTCTTGATTGACGTCACAGCCTTTCTTTCTCGCCCTCCGTCCGTCATCCTGTGTGGAGGACGGAGCTTACGTTCGTGTTTATAGAGCCGAGACCAAGACGCAACCTACCAGGGAGGGATGGTTGATATTCGTAGGTAATGGAGGAGAGTTTCAGGTGACTAGACTCCGGCACTAACCCGATAAGATACAGGTGGGATTAGCCCCTCCACAAGATATGGCGCAGGCTGGGTGGATTAGATTTTTTTTTACGTAATTTCGACAATCCCTCTTCGTAGTACAGTACCTTGATATTGATCAACCCTGTTTGTTTACGAGATCGCCTTCTACAGTGCTCATGGCGAGCCAGCTCCTCTCGGGGCTCAGTGAAGTTACTTGCCTCGGAAACCTTTTGCCAGGGCAGACTGGATGTGTTTTGATTGACAGGCGATACAGTTCCTGTGTACAGCATGCCATATATATACACCCAGGACCACCTCTCAGAATGGCTGGGGATGTATGGGCCGAGCCGGGACCTTGCTGGGACTAAAGGTGTGTCAGGAGGTGACATAGAAACGGAAATTGGTCATGAACCTTTTGACGGGTGGTTGTAGATTTTTTTTTTTTCTCTCTGGGGTTGATGGTACCTTATTATGCCCCGTGTCTTGCTGGATGGGCCACGCCCTCTGCCCCTCGAATTGTGAAAACCTTTCCTCGTTCTGTTGTTTTTACTCATCGCAAGAACGGTGGATGTTAACGTCTAACAGTATGACAGTAACGGGTAGCGGTGTGTGGTAGCGTCTAACAGTATGACAGTAACGGGTAGCGGTGTGTAGTAGCGTCTGACAGTATGACAGTAACGGGTAGCGGTGTGTAGTAGCGTCTGACAGTATGACACTAACGGGTAGCGGTGTATGGTAGCGTCTAACAGCATGACAGTAACGGGTAGCGGCGTTTGGTAGCGTCTAACAGTATGACAGTAGCAGTTAGGTGGTGGACGTGGCTGGGGTCGGGGCGGGTTAGAGTGGTTAACCTTGGCTAGTCGACAGACCACCGGCCTCTGGCTCCTTACTTACCATCCCCTCCAACCAGTCTTCACTCTTACTCCACCCACACACAAGGGTCACTCTCTGGTAATACCCCTCGCCTCCAGAATCCCGTTCTGGAGACGTTTGCGGGACATTTAGCAAGAATGGTGCTAACTCCTGGATGCAGCAGGGTCGGTTTTCCCCCCACAGACAGGTTTCCGCGAATTAATTGAGGACACTCGATTCTTGTTTCTCGTTGCTTACGTTGTAGGTGAGGCGGATAGGTCTACTGGTGGTGACCTGACTGGCCGGATAGGCTCTTGACCTGACTCAGAACTTGTCGTGGTTGATGGAGTCTTTTTTTTTTTTTTCTTAATGGCTAACCTGGACGCTGGAGCTGTCGTGGTTGGTGACATGGACATCAAAGAGTCGAGTTGTGGTCGGCGAAGAGGTTATTGGAACACCTGTTTCCCAGCCCACTCTTCGGGGGTGGTGGTTATTGACTCGAGTGTTGTTATTTTTCATGATGGATGGCGGTGGCCTAGTTCTTAGGGGAGCATTGTTGGCCTGACCCGGATTGACAAAATGGGTGACCTGAATCTGAGAACCTGAGTTTCATGACTGGTGACCTTACCTGTGGACCTGTCGTGTTTGGCGAGTCGTTGGACCTAACTCGCAAGTGCCTAAGCGGCTGACCTGCTTTGTGTCGCTGCGTTCTGACTTCTGGGAACATCGTTAACCCCCCCCCCCAAGGACTACGATAGTACGACCATTAGGTATGGTAAACTAGCCGTTTAGGGTCAGGTCAAAGGCCAGGCTATCATACCTGAGGGTCGCACCATCATGCTCGAGTGTCGTAACTAGAAAAGTCTCCCGCCTTCCACCTGCCTCACTCCCATCCTTCCAGCCGTATTCACAATCTTCGCTTTTGCCCAGAATGGCGGACGTGACTTTTGCGTGGATGTTGCTCACCGAAGGTTGAGGTGCTGGCAGGTTTGGATTACGAAAGGGTTAATATCTTTTTCTCTCTCTCCCAGGCGATCACCCGTTGCGAGATGGCTGGACGTCATCATCGGATGTGTCAGGGGAATTCCGCTCGTCGGAAAGAATTAGCGAGAAAACTTAGACAGGGAAAACGAAAAGATATAGACAGGTTAACAAACCTCATTTAGCTTTGCATGGGTCCAGCATCTGTAACGGATACAGTATCTGTAATGGGTACAGTATCCTAGCCTCGCAGTCCATCTTGACAGGATTGTATCAATTAGTGTTTGATGGTTTGCTGTTTGAGAGATGTCGGCATGACGCCTCACGCTTGGGTGGGGTTTCGAGGCACCGACACTCCTTTTGGCGGGCGGGATAGTGACATCACCTCCCACCAGAGGGCCGGATCACAGTGTGTAAATACTGGTGATGGAGGAGGAATCCGATGATGTGTGTGTTTCCTCGGTTTGGGCCACTGTGCTCATGCTGAATTACATATACTGGCTATACCTCATGCTCCATCTTTTAGGGGGTCAGTCTAGCACAGTTTGAGTATTATCAGATGAGTATAACCATGGCTTGGGTACCGTTCCTCACTGGAAGCTTTCTTGTAATGAACCAACTACAATTGTAACACACAATTGTGGCCACTCGGGTCTTGCAAAGACTCTTTGTAACCTTAATAATTGTGCCGCAGCTGGTCTCAGGATAAGCTAGAGCTGCACAGTAAACTAGAAGCTGATGAAAAAGAAATAATCGTGTGTGTGTGTGCTCTGAGGAGCTAGCTACCTTCAGAGTTATCAACACAGGTGGTGTTTTATTTCATGGTTATCAGTTAACGTATTTTATTGATCGTGTAGGTAGTCGGTGTATATTCGTCTGGTTGGTGTCGACCATTTGCTGAGTTCTTGGACGGACGTCGAGTACTTGCGCGGTGTCTGGAATGTGTTGGACTTTGGTTGAGTTCCTGAACAAGCAGCGACGTTTGGTGGCCCCACGGTCGTCTGGTGGCGGGTTGGTGCCGTAGGTAGAGATGTTAGACCGTAGTGTGCCCTTGGTGATGTGTGTCCCGTTGTGTGAGGCGGAGTGGACTTGGTGTGGGTCTCCTTGTGGGTAGGGCAGGCTAGGCTTCCTCCCTCCTGGTGAGGTGAGGTGATGTGGGCTTCCTCCTCCTTCTTCTCCTCCTCCTGGTGGGTAAAGCTGTTAGTGGTGGGTTGAGGTTGGAGCCAGCTCGTTGGGAAAGGGTGGGCATCCTCCTGGTGGAGTAGGCCTGGTTCCACCTTCTGATGGAGTGAGGGTGGGCCTCCTCCTGATGGAATGAGGGTGGACCTCCTCCTGGTGGGGATAGGGTGGGCTTGCCTCCTCCTGGTGGGGTGAGCGGCGGACGGCAGAGAATGTCAAGGTAGCGGAGTCTCGGGGCCGCGCCATCACCGTTGGTCTATTTTCCCCAGGGTGAACACCGTCAGAGAAGTGGAATCCAGATATACAACGATGAGGAGCTGAGTTTCCCCTCCTGTGGGGCTGCGAGACGCGACCTCCTCACTGCAGACAGATATGACAGCATCCCCTAGGCATTCGCTGGCGAGGATGGTTACATACGCTGAAATCCTCTCCAAGGCCAACACTCCCAGCACCGAGGCAATGATTATCGCATCATAGCTCAGGTGGGTAGGCCATGAGATGAGAATGGCCGACTCCCGTCTCCCAGAGCGAGTCATGTACGTAAAGGAATAGCATGGGAGACGAAGCTGGTGTCCGCTTCAGGAAGAGGTACAAGGGCAGTGTCAAGCTCGAGCAGTCAGCGCAGGACAGAACAAAATGGCGTTTACTTTCCTTAGTAGCTTATACTGACTGACGGTGGAGGAACCGTCTAACAAGCACGTGACCCACTGCCACAGGGCACCGTGCCCACACCAACCAGACTCATCTCACCCTGACTCTACACATGTGTGTGTGTCTACATCCAGAAATAGACTCATCACTTACCCTTACGGACATATAAATAACCGCACTAGAGTACAAGTCATGGTTGGCCAAGGAGAACATGGCCCCCAGTCCTGCAATCATTGAATAGATTATTAGCAGTGAAGCTAACTCTGTACACCTTATCCCAGTCGAGGTTAATTCGTTTTAACTAGACGGTGCTACCCATGAGCACGATGCTGCAAACCCTTTGCCTATGCTGGCCTGGCTTGTAATCTGGCTCGTGAGAGATAAAAGAACAGTAATACAGTCGTGTTGCTCTACCTCAGACTGAACATGACTGGAGAAGCTATCCGTCTCCAAAACAACGATGTCGACCAAATATCTGAGACTGGTCACATTTGCTCTCGGAATATTAGTCCCGCTTTATAATAAAATGATCACCCACTGTAGTAACCCTGACTTGTGGGTCACCTGTCCATCCTGGAAATACATAGCACAAGAGCAGCAGCCGCCCGAGGCCGTCTACCCGTCCGGATAAAAACAGACGCCCCCGTCCAGGGACCGTAGCATTTCCGGAAATGACTTTAGCTGCTGGTGACGGAGGACTCTAAGGGTCACATTTTTCGGTGTTGCGTCGGTGGGCCTGCATCGTCACACTGACAAACTGTTGTGTCTGATGCAGGATCTGCTCCCCACCGACCACGTCACACTGAACCGCACACTCTACGCTGAATTGTATGCGCTTAATAAGGTAGCATGATGGTTTGAAAATGACGTTAGTCGTTCTATTAAAGAATTATATTTCCACAAAGACAGCAGTGCATGGACGGTAGCCATCATAAAGCAATACTCTGATGGTTGCGTCAAGATTATTCCTCGCATCCTTGGACTTTCACTTGTGATAGATCCGGAAGATTTCATAAACTAATTTTTTTCTTCCTCTGAAATTACAAGGAGTAGTGTGGTGGGTGGGGGTAGGGGGAAGAGAGTTGTAGCACGTGGAGGGGGTGAAGTAGAGGGTGTGGAGAGCTGGACACTTGATGATGACCTGCCCGTGGTAAAAGTTCCCACCTTGCCACCCACACCCCAGCCAGCCAGCCATCCAGCTCCTCTCCCTTCTACGGGGTTGAGTCCCTTTCCAGCGACTCCTCCCCCTCCTCGCCACCCCTTCCTTTTCCAGTAATGATGACCTCCACCCCTTAGCTCATCACCCTCCTGAGCCCCGCTTGAGGCGGTGTCAGTACTCCTCTCCCACCGGCACACCTTGGCTCGTTTGCACAACCAGCCTGTGCTGTAGTTAGTCACTGTATTCGAACCCATGAGGTTAAGGGAGGATATTGTGACCCCACAGTAATGTCACGTCACATCCTTCCTGTGGTCAAAGCTGTGGAACTCGCTGTTACGGAATCTGTACACTCTTGCCTCTTGTTATGTCTGCGGTAAAGGTATGGAACTGGTCGTCACACAGAGTACAGTGTGACGACATCACGATTGTTAAGTCGTCTTAAGAGGCTCCCCCTTTCTTTCTTCCCTGGCTAGACACGTCTTACTTATCCTTGGCTCACCAAAGCTGGACTGAACTTTGATCGTGACTAAGGTTTCTCAAGAGTGGCTGCCTCTGTGGATGTCAGTTCTTGGAGAGGATTACCTGGTTAGTTTCAGGGCATTTTATGTATTGTTGAGGTAATGCCGCACTCTGTCTTCTATTCAAGGAGCACTTCATCAGACCATCTACATGCCCTGAGGTTTGTTATGACGATTAGAGGTTCGGTCTCTAGTATAATGGTGTTTAGTTGTACTGAACTGAGGCAGAGCAGTAGGCCTCTGTCGCCATGGAGGTGGAGACAGGAAGGATGTGAATGGTTGGAATACCTTGCCTATCCCGTCAGTCTTAGTGGCTCCCATCACAGCCCTTCTGTCTGTCCCCACAGTCCCCCGTCGTGTTAAGAAGGCATTGCCACCACCAGGACCTACCACTCCTGTGGTGAGGGTTTGCAGTTCTATTCACAGCCACAGCCGAGGACAAGCTGCATCATGGGACTCTCCTCAGGGCCTTCCTCCCGACCCCTTCCCACAGGAAACGAGTTTTTCTCCGCCTTACCTTGTGGCTCAGTATAGGAAGATGTCTGGCAGCCTCATTATATATGGCCCCTGTGCCACTTCCTGCCGGGTGCTGAGGTCAGCTTTTTGTAATTTTTTTCCTTTCTACATATTTTTAGGAAATGATTTTGTATATAGTTGGTGGCGGCAGCGGGATCTGGGTGGATGAGGCCATAGGGAGATGGGTCGGGGTGCAGGAGTGGCTTTGTTACAGTGTATGTTTCCTGTGCTGGCTCTGCTGACGGTGACCATGGTGCCTCGTTGAGGGAAGGGGGGCGGGTTGTGTTCCATACTCCCACCCTTCATGTACCGCTACGTGTGTCATTTTACCGTTATATGCGTGTGGGGTTCTGTGACGGCGCTGACCTCTACACCGTTCAGTATACCGGGCTAGTGTACAGACAGGGGAAGATGTTGGAGGCAAAGATCTGCCGGCCGTTCTTGGGCTTTGTTCTGTTGCCCACACTAAGAGGAAGACATTACTCTGGTCTTTCTTTCAAGGGTGTGGGCGATGGTTCATTATTCAATGTTACTCACCGCGTGTTTCATATATATATATATATATATATATATATATATATATATATATAAATATATGCATTAAGTCCACGAGAAAATGAAACACGATAAGTTCCTGCGATCCGTTAGTGAAATTACATAGGTATTAAATGGTATCATTTGAGGCTGCTCATTATAAGGTTCAGGTCAAAGGTCGTGTCATCATACCAAAGAGTTGCACCTCCGTGTTCAAGGGTCGTGTCGTCGTGCCGAAGGGTAGTGCCGTCGTGGCGAAAGGTCATTACCGTCGTGTTCAAGAGGACAAATCCTCCCGTTACTCAACAGTCGCTAGAGTGGATTGATGGGGAGGTGTTGGTGGTGAGGGCCGCCGCCTTGCCTTGCTAATGCCCCTGCTTGGCCTGTGTGTCTGGTGACCTGGTGTGTCCTCTGTGTGTGTGTGTGTGTGTGTGTGTGTGTTTGTAGGTACTAGTGTCGTGTACTAGAGTAGTGTTAGACTCGTGTTGCCCCGTCTGTTCACCTTGTATATATATGTACCATTTCCTTACCCCTGTGTATGTACACATACGAACACCATGCATGCATGCATGTGGATCTTCGCGCCCTTGCTCGTGCGTGCGCGTGCATGCATGTTTCAGGGGACGAGGAGACATATCGTCCCTTTCCTTGTTGTCATCTTGACGGAATCACACGATGCTCCGACCGAGGCTGACTTCACTGATGCAAGGTATTTGGAGGTATTGGATCTTGACGTCATGACACCGAACGAGATCCATTGTTTATACTAGTGATGTAAGAACAGCTGAGCCGTCGTACCAGGGTCATTGTGGGATTATTAGAGCGAGTGATAAGGTGAAAGGCGCCGTCGTCGCCACCGTGACAGAGGGGAATGTTTAATGGACGGTAGTATTCCCGAGGTATCCTCCTCTACCTACACCTGTTCTTACGTCAGTCGTCAACGGTCTAGAGAGAAGTGGCGTTTGCTGAACCTTCCTCACACTCTCTCTCTCTCGCCTGCCACCCCTACGCCGACGCTCAGGCCATTTGCAGGCGTCTCGTGGAAGTCCAACACTGCTAGTGAATATGAGACTGTTTTCCTTTGCATCTGAACGCGATTGGGGAAAGCTTGAAGGCATGTGTTGGTAAGAGGTGTACGGAGGAGTGGGCATACTTAACTGTGGGTGGACGGATGGGAGGAAAAGCTCTGCGGAGGATTGCGTCTAGTGTCGGAGTGATAGGCAGATCAGCAGATGCTGCCGCTGGTGCGTGACTGGCTAATGACATGGCTACTCATGGGAGCCATTAGTGTTATCATCAAGGGATCGAGGCGGAACCCGTTCCAGTACTGACATTTTGTACAGGTGGTGCGCTTTAGTACGGCTGGTAGCCTGGCCGCTGCTGACTTGCTGTGGAAGCTTGATTTCTAAAGCACAGACTGCATGAGTAGTGTGTAACTCCCGCATGACTGCTTATAATGTCCCTGGTGCTTCTGATGAGGTGACGTGTGAGCTTGTTAAATTGCACAGCACTGGTGTGTGTTTGTGTTGTGTGTCTGTCTGTCTGTCTGTCTGTATCTGTGTGACGAACTGCAGTCGCTTGTGGTGAGGTGATGTTTGCGGTCCACGGGTCCTACATGTCCATAGTAAGTCTTGAGTCAGGTGCTTTGTCATCCGGGGCGGCACAGGTTGTGGGAGGAGGTCAGCGTGTTGAGCCCCTCACCGGTGGCCTAGCAACGTACTGCGGTGGGGGTTTACCTCACCATATGAGGGTCAGAAAGAGGTCAGGGAAATGCCACCAGTGGTGGTAGTACTTTGACATTAATATCCTGTCTGGTTGTGCGTGGTCACTCTTTGTATCTCGAGGGTGCATATATATATATATATATATATGCACACACACACACACACACACACACAGGTATGATTGGGAACCTAGACTTAGTAATACATCGAATATGAGCCTCGTTTTAGATGTACCAGGAGAGCCACTCCTCCGGTACTCACAGCCACCATACTCCCGCAGGACTGATATTCTTACTCATTAGCGGTAGTGACTCATAAGACACAGTCGAATGAGTGTGGAGGGCAACACATGGGATCAGGAGTGATTACATGATGATAGGGAACATATTTCCGGAGGATCAGACACCTTTCTGTCGACAGCAAGACTTATATCCTGAAGAACGATCCATCATAATGCTCTACGTCAGCTGAGCTTGACGTCCTCCGCTTTTATTGCTTTCTCGGGAATCCACGTTTGGCATCAGCAGCTAACCGCATTACTTCAGTGAGATATTGTAAGCTCCTTTGTGTTAGGCTTCGTGATTTAAGACTTTCGTAACGCTTATAATGTTTAAGAAATAGTTATGTGTGTTGCTTCATAGGCATTCTGTGTGTGTGTGTGTGTGTGTGTGTGTGTGTGTATGTGTGTGTGTGTGTTGTTTGTTTGGGTGGGTGGGTGGGTCAAGTGGTGAGGGAGCGACGGATCCTGTTGGTCTGGGTGAAGGCTCTTGCTACCATCTCTCTCGTCCAGTGTGTCCCAGTATTTTACTTTTGTGGGGGTAGAAATGTTTGCGACACTAATGTAATGCACGCATGAGAGTGACACTAGCCTTAAAACGGCTGAACTCTGATATCAGACTTGGTGTTAACCGCATCATTAATCTCGATCTGACGCGTGCGTCACGCTGCTTAAGATGACGAGATTAAGTAATAATTTTCTGTGGCGCAGGTGCGAGTTACGTCAGGGAGGAGTGTGAGGGCGGGAGGTCAAGGCCAGATGAGGCGGGTGTGACCCGGGCCATAGCAGGGTCATGCCGCCGCTCCCCATCGCTCACTCGGAACCTAAGTGTTTAGCAAATAATCACTTGTTTCGTGCAGGGCCCAGGCCGCAAGCACGATCTGATTCATCAAACACTCTCCTCACCTCATCAGCAACTGTCAAGGTTGAAACAGTTTGTGGGCGTGTGTGGAAAAAACATTTCTTATGGTCAATATTGCGGCGCTGATCCAGCCCACTGTGGGAATCCGCCGGCCGCGTTTCAAAGTCACTCTTAATTGAACGTGTCACCAGTTATCTGATATCTCCATTGTAGAAGTTAGGAGAGGCATGACCCACTTAAGCTCTGACCCAGACACTTAGCCAGGGATTAATGAACATTAGTTACGACACATTATCAAATAGTTCTTACGTTACTAATCCTGGAGGCTTGGCTGACGCTTATGGTAGACATTTTAATTAGCTTTCCTGTTACAAAACATCGGAGATGATGCCTGACTGCTGATTTGAGGACGAGAATCTTTTGTAGTATATACCTGTGTTTAAACGTGCTTGAGGAAGATTGACAAAACATTTTTTTTTTAACCTTAGATGGTTTATGAAGGTGCAGCCTTTGTAAGCGATCAGTTCGTGCTCCAGAAACAGCGAGTCGATCGTGTGGGAAGATGTGAGGCAAGAACCAGGTAATGCTTTGAACTTGTTACTTAACAGACGGTATCAGTTAGCGGACATCACGTGTGATAAGGCATATTTAAACACAGTCAGTATTTTTCTCCTCTTTGGTGATAGTGAAGTTGTATCAGTGTGAGAGTAATGATGTGTAGTGACGTAGTGATGATGTGTGATGACGCGTGAAGAATTCTTTTACGACTTCGCCAGGGGCAGTATGGTTCTTTAGCTTTGTGTGGATCTGGCTAGAGGCAGGATGCTGCCGGTACCGCATGAAGGGGTCATGTATGGACCTTGCCAAGGTGCTGGCTGGGCCGCACCCCGCTGCTGCAACCCTCCCATCCTAGCCCCGTTGACATGCACGGTTGCCGCCGCTTGACCCACCGCGAAGGTCGTTCTTAACGAGGAACCACAGTTATGTCGTGTGAGCAGTGGACACGGTTGCGGGCCGGGCCGGGCCGGGCCAGGCAGGCAGGGCTCCCAAGGCCAACTTCTCAAGCCGACGCCGACTTGTCACCACCCCCTCCGTGGCTCTCCTGGTAGTAGACACCTACCATCCACTACCACTTACATTGGCGGAGTACTTCTTTCGTGCTAATACTTACAAAATTGTTTTTTGTATCATACACTCACGCTATTGTATTATGTATTGTATATTCGTTCCTAAACTAATATAGTATGTATAGTACACTCCTACTTACGCTAGCGTATGACAAACTGTATACTCGGACATACATTGGCGTATCACATGCTGTACACTCATACTAACACTTACGTATCACGTATTATACACTCACGCTAGCGTAGTACATATTATAAACCCATACTTACACAATAGCAGTTTACGTATTGTGTACTTACTCGTATGTCTAGACGTTACGTGAATACAGTTGTGATAGAATGTGTTACTAATGTGGGCTCTTTGTGTTTTGCAGGTGAGTGAACGTGCCTTGTGTGGCTCAGGAGGACGGTGGTGTTGGTGGCAAGAGGTAAGAACACACACACAAAAAAAAAAAATACCTCCAACGTAACTGTATGCGTCATTTTACGAAGGGAACAGATCGCATTCGTGTGCACCACTTTCATTCATGCGTTTTCTCTTATTCATTTACACCCCTAGAGTTACCACATTATACATTGTACATTATGCAGTGTGTACATTATGCAGTGTCTATCTTTTCTTTTACTGAAGCGAATGAATGTAGGGAAAGTCCTTCTGATTATTTTTGTTTTATATAACCAATGGATTAAGATGTGATTGCTGGCCTCACGCTCGTTTTCTTTTGTCATATTTTTTTTTCTGTGGCCAGTATTGTTCATAATGTTTTCCTGCAACCTGCTGTGAGCCAGGTCTCTCTGGCGATGGTCGCACCACCCATGACTGACCTACGTTAACTGGTGTTGCTGTTAACATTGCTGCTGACTGCCTAGTAGTGTTGCTGTTCCACTGTATTCCTTAACTGTGTTTTTTTTTTACCTCATGCTTCCGTTCTATCTCAGTCAGCGGTTCCTCTAATGCAGCTGCCTGAGCAATCTCAATGACGTAGGTGTCTGTAAGTAATGTTCATCTTCTCTTCGCTTCCTTCTTCGATTCATCCGTGTATCTGATGAGTGATAATGGTGGTCAACCGCTCCTTCCTTCCCTTCCTCACCTCCTCCTTGTGTGAAGCAGTTTTCGTGTTCCTTCAGCGGGTATTTATTTTAGGGTGGGTTTGTCCATGCATGATGGTTCCTCCATGCCTTCTGACAGCTTTAAGAAACCTAAAGATGCTCAGATTGCCTTATCCTCAGTGGTAGACACACACACACACACACACACATTCGCTCACACATACACACGTTGTGCAAATCAGTCTATGGTGGAATTAGATAATCATAATCCCATCGCGTGCTCCTGTGTCTATGTGTCCGACCATGTTGTTAGCCTCTAAACTCTGGTTCCAGGTAGATTTCCGTCTCGTCGGCATGTTATTCCCGTATAAGTTCAACATGCACGACACTCGAACGATCACTGTTGCTATGTAATTTCTGCCGCCGCCTCCTGCGCCATCTTGATGCGTGTGGGTTGGCCGTTATTGTACGATCTCATTCCCTGGTGGTGTCCTAACGTTATTTATAAAGTTAAATAAAAATAAAAATGTTAACGTGGTTGATTGTTAGTCTGAACAGTTCCCAATATAGTGTCAGAACCCGGATCTTCTCCATCTGTCATTGACTACACATAACTTTCCACTTCTCCTGGTATAATTCCTGCCACCCTTTCTGTCGTCTCTTGTCTTCTTTTATCTCCCCTGTGACATCTCTTGTTTTAAGCTAGACGTTAAAACACAATCTCCATTTCATTTTTCTTCATCTTTCGTTCCGAGACCTTTAAATCATTACTGCCATCCATCTTAAAAATGTAGGTACTCTCTGGTTTATGGTAATGTTGTTGATGAATCTTCTCTGTGTCCCCTCATGCTTATCAAGCCAACGAGCACTTCCAGCCCATGAATGCGGTCGGTACAGAGAAATCCAGTTTGTAATGGGAAATGAAGCTGGAGTTAGGTCCCACGGGTGAACATCCTCCCCATCCCATACAAATTGGCAGTTACAGTAATTCTCATATATATATATATATATATATATATATATATATAAATGTATGTATGTATATATCGTACAGTACCTTCCAGATAGTAGGATTCTAACCGCTACCATTTGCGTGCAAGTTAGAAACACTAACGACTAAGCTATATGCTCATATAGAAGAATGTCTCTTCGGTTACTAATAATTGATAAGCTCCAGACAACGGTTCGAATCCTGCTTTTTGGAGGGCATTGTATGTTCAGTGAAAGCGGGCATTCGTTGCACTATGATTGTGTTCGTATACGTTCGTGTTTTACTGCAAGTTTGGCAGAGCTGTCACGAATAGTAGCGGTTCGAGTCTTGCTGTCTGAAGGGTATTGCATGTTCTGTGGTCTCTTGTGAACTGTCTGTGCGTGTTCCATCTTCTAAGACCTATACCCGCTGTACGCTGCTGCTTCCCTTAATTTTTGTGTGGATACTAGTCGCACGAGGATTGATCCCAATGACACGGATCTTTATTCCTGGTACAACGAAGCTGTGAAATTCTCCTCTGTAGTTCGTCTTTTCCTCTTCCTGTAATCTGTCTCGTTTTTATGTTCATGATTCATCGCAAGTGTTTCTTATCTCTCCTGATATTCTGATCAGTTTCGTTCACGTGATTTATTTGCTAATGAGATCTTATTGACGAGGAGGTGAATGTCGGATATCCAGGTGGGTTATATTAATATAAAAAGGTGATGGAATGTGTATGTGTGTGTGTGTGTGTGTGTGTGTGTGTGGAGGGTGAGTGGCGACGCCAGTGAATGAGAGCAGTGCGAGGCTGGAGCCGCACTTCCACCACTGATAAAGCAGCAGCAGCAGCAGCAGCAGCACTTTCACTGGTGGGTGGCAGCTCGACATGCTCTCGTCATCATAGCCAGGCCCCCGCCGCTCCTGATTTCCCCCACCCCCCGTCCAACCCTCCTCACCCCTCCCCACACACACACACGCGAATCTAGATTCTATCTTAGACCTAGATACTGTTGTGGGAGACCCACGATTTCTGCGTAGTTACAGACTTGTTGGTGTGGGTGTGTGTGTGTGTGTGTGTGTGTGTGCTGATTCACTTTGGACATTAGATGCGATGGCATGGGTGAGTATCTAGTGCGTATTGGATAGTTTTGTGAGTATTGCTAGAGAGAACCAGACACTTCATACGTAAGTCGACGTTTGGAGTTTGAGTGACGGTGGAACTCGTATTTGAGTGCAAGAGGCTCGTGTGTTTGTGTGTGTGTGTGTGTGCATGAAAGAGACGGAAGCAGCTTTCATGGGAACAGTCCGGACCCACATCCTCCTACTCATCTTCCATAGCAGCTTCGTCTTGTGCTTGAGGAGAGAGAATGTAAAAGTCTTGGATTGTCTTGATGAACATTATCTCTAGGCTCACTTTGAGGCTGACAGGTATATATATATGTATGTATATATATATATATATATATATATATATATATATATATATATATATATATATATATGT
>JAYMFT010257931.1:0-10809 GCA_038088735.1 Panulirus argus
AAGGCACAGCTCATGATACACTAACTGTTCGTATTTTCTCTTTCTAGTGTGATGAATATAAATATATATATATATATATATATATATATGGGGGGTCGATCGTATCCTAGAAGTCAGCGTTCCCGAATGCCACGCAAAAGGTCTTGGGTTCGAATCCTGGATGGTGGAGGATATTATGTGATATATACTAAACACATAAACCACACTGAGTTGTCACAGCCTTCGGCCCGTGTCTCCTGTCCACAACCAAAAATTACCCTCAACCCATCCACTGCCAAATTCTTACCCCTCCCCTCTCAACCATACTCTCTGCACACTACCATAATGCTGTACACCAGCTCATTCCTCGATCTAAATGTGTAAAACACTTAATATTCTTTAAAGGGCGCATCATGCAAGAAACAATTTTCTAGATGTATAGACAACTGCATTAGAAAAAAGTTCTATGATGGGTTTCTCTAAACAGAGCCATTCTTGCCGAATAAATTATTCCAGAATTCACTCTGCTTGGCACTCAGGAAACAAAGCGGGCGGTGTGCGGCGTCCTGCAGCTTGCCAGTCTTAACCCAGCACCGAAACTCCCGCGGCTCTTAGTAACATCAACTCCACTTTTATGGAACTGAAAATACTTTTCGTCAGGAAATACCAGCAGGATTAATTCTCTGGCTTCCCCCATACAGACACATACAGCGGCCTCCCCCCCCCCCCCGTCCCACCTTCCCAAGAGACACAGGTCCCCACGCAGACCTATACAAGTCCCTCACACAAACATACACAGGCCCACCACTGGCATACACAGATCCCCGCACGGACACACAGAGACCCCCCTACAGACATAAACAGACCCCACCACATATACACACATAGGCCTCCCGCACACAGAGCCCCCAAACAGCCACACACAGACTCCCACACAGACACCAGACTTTATACCCAGTTAACATGGACTTGTAATGAACTCGATTCGATTAAAATGAGAGACTTAACACACCAGTATCTTGGTGTTGACTCTATCTAAACCAGCTTGATAGTGTCCACATGAATTTCGTTGAGAAACCTATCTATGATGTGAATACATTAGACTGAACCCAGCCTACGAAAGGATCTTGTCGATACCGTCGTGGTTGCATGAAGATTTGGTACAAGTAAATCGCAATTGATTTTACAACACTAACGTTACTCAACACGACTGTGGAAAAAAAATAATACCAGATTCAGATTCACAGATTTTAATGATGAAGCGATATGGACGCGTTCTGGAAAATCTTCACTAACACGCTCAAAGTAGAAGAGGGAAACATGCGTGCTCGTGCGTAACAGTTGGTCATTATTTGAGAACTCAGCAAAATGACTGAACATGAAAATACAGAATTCCCTAGAGTCAAAGAATTCTAAAGGGCCAAAATGGTGGAACATGAATATCGAATATTATTTGCAGTGAAAACGTAACTGCAACTCTTGTCAAAATAGTGGAAGACTCAAATAAAGAACTGCCTACTCTTAAGAAAAAAGTATCATCACCAACTTAAAGTCCTTGGCATGGTTAGTGAGTCACTGGACTGGTTCCAGTTATAAGTATCTGGTGAAAAAGAGATGGCTGATGTAAATGGCAATCTGTCACGTGAGTGTAGTGAAGACCATGGTGTGCCCCAAGGTTCGATTCTGGGTCCCGCTTCTGTTTCTGGCGTGTCTTAATGATGCGCCAGCCACCGTCAAATGTACGTTACTGCTTTATGCGGATACATCGGCTCTGCTGGTGTTCCATAGGAAGAGGCAGTGCTCAGTGGCAAACATGAGTGCGTGCCCGAGCGGCCTTTGGACAACAAGCCGTCACTCCACCTCGGTAAAGCTGAGTCACCTGACGTCTGTCTGTATCAAAGAAAAGGTTTCAACAATGCGAGTAGTTACAGGTGCACTCTAATGGAAGTGATATTGTGTCAGAGGAGCGAGTAACACATTCAGGTGTGACTGGACCAATCCCTATCAGGGGACAGTATTGCTCACAAAGTTGTTCACAAATGTTGTAATGAGGTTTAACTTCTTGTGCAGAAAGGAATTTTTACTTGAAAACAACACAGTTACTAGTGTCTGTTTTTCTTCAGTGTCATTTCCCTTATCCTTACTCATCATAGCATTGTGGACTCGCAAAGAGGTCCAAGTCTCGCTCGTGCATGGTACAAAATGAAGTTATCAGATTCATGTTAGGTCTGCCCTACAGATACACACTGAGTCAGAAGAGGTTCAGAAAGTTTGTAAGTTGCCAGCAGAGCAGGAAGTTAATTAACTGATATTGAATTATCTATAAGATATTGGACGCTAATCACTGGTGGTGCGTAGGGAGAAAAGGTGTCAAATTTCTACATTATATTAGTCAAAGGTTCTGCAGAAAAAATGTATTTGAAAATATTGATCTGGTTTGATGTGTCTTAAACATTTCTTATTGGTTTCCTTCATATAGCAGAGGCAAGTAAAGAGCGTGCTTAACTTAGCTAAGCAGACGCTATGTTGGCACCGAAGCCTAGTTCAGTATGTGTACAACTGAAATGCTCCGAACTATAAGAAAGATCAAAATTAAATTTTGTTATTCACTCATTATACCAGAAAGTGTTTCATCGTATTAAATTACCACAACGAATGGTTTTAAAAATAATACTTTCAATTCTGCTGGTGATAAATTGTGGGATAACCTGTCTTGTATAGCAAACATTTTCAGTCAAAAGATATTTCTAAGAAACATATTATGGATTCTTTTATGTCACAAGTTCTGGTCGTTAGTGAAAGCAGTTTCATCTGCTACCAGTCTTACCTGTTTCTACTCTCTATTCTTTATTCCTTTTTTTTATGTTAACCAGTTATTTGCCATGTTTGCCCAAGACATTTTGTATTTACGTAAGACAACCACACTGAAAAATAGTGTTATATACTGTATGTGTCATCCTCGGCAGTATTCTTCTGTCTTTTTATATGGTCTCTAACTGCCGAATAAATCAAGCTAAAAACAAAGAATGGTGATGAACGGTCAAGCCTCAAAATCATTAGCCTTAATAAGTGGAGTGCCGCAGGGATGTCTTAGGACCGGTTCTCTTTCTGATATATATCAGCGACAGAGATAATGGGATGTGGTTTAAGATATCAAGATTCGTTGACAAAAGTAAGTTGGGCAGCGGAGTTACAACTCTGGTTCAACGGCTTTAGCTAAAAAGTGGCTGAGGGCAAATTAACAGACTGGGCTCAAAAGTGGAAAATTGATTTCACTGCTGATAAGTATAAAGTTTTACACATTGGCAGCAAACACGAAAAGACAAACTAGCGGGAAAAGACTTATTCGTAGTCATCGCCGGAGACCTAAAGCCAAGAAAACTATGTGTAGACGGAATAGAAAAAAAAAAGACCAACAAAATCTTATAACTTTCTAAGGAGGATGTTCAAAAGTAAGTTTCTGGTGTGTAGCAGATGCCACCTACTGTTAAGAGTTTAGGGACTAGTGATAATAGGCGGCAGGTAGCCACTGCCCAGGGAGGTACTATCTCCTGGGATGGACAGTGAAGGCGGCGTAGTGTACCATCAATATGGTGTTGGTCACGTTCCTCCTCCCTTTGCCTCACCTACACGCAGGTTGCTGCACTAAACGCACAGTATCACATTCTCCATCTCATGCACAACATTTGAGGATACAGAACTCACACATATTCCTATTTTCTACTCCTGATTTTCCTTTCCAGGAAATTCCTGGCCGCACAGCAACTGCACTATTCTCCAGCGCCGAATCCAATCGGCGCCACTAGTCGAGTAAAGCTGGACGGTTCCCAGATCCCACTTAACTGTCATCGAGCGACTGGGACGCACCACACTTCCTCAGAGACAGCTCAGACTTGGCTCTTCTTCCTCTATTTTTGCAACTCTCGTGGCTTCAATCTAACCTTCCCTCTGTAAAACACCATTCATTTACTTCTTCCCCTGATTTTCATCTTCTCTCTAAATCCCAGCTATCTAAGGGTGCTTCTCCCTACTGTATCAAATCCCCAAATATAATCTCTATCATCGTTTCCAATCCAAGGGTGGTGTTTATACCTACTTTAGTGCAAAAAGATCTGTTTCTCACCTCGTGAATCGTGAATCTCCCACATCTAAAGCCATAACTCAATTTTCTTTACCCTCTCTTACCTTGCTTTTGTGCTTCGTATATAACTCCTACCCTTTAGTTCCTCTAAACATACACAAACACCGAGGTATTCACAACCACAAGCTGAGATTGCAATGCACAGTGAAAGACAAAAGTCTGTTCTTGAGATCTGGTGAGAACACATCGTGAAAGGCGAGCATTCTGATGAACGCTTGCTCCATGCCACCAACAACTGGTCTCTGTAAACTGTGCTTCCACATGTACAAGTCACTGAATTTCCTGAGATTAAGTTTAATTATTTCTGAGGTTTCCTCATTTTTAGCATATCTATAAATTTTCAATTGATCCAAATCGGCTTTATTTCTTAATACGACCAAATTAGAACAACTGTACGGCATTGCCTAAAGGAGACAAGGCAAAAGTGGATATACAAAAAGGACTTACAAATGTAAATGAAAAATATCACTTAACACACTGATGATCAGCTTTTCAGAAAAGTTATAAGGTCCCGCAGCGGGAAGGGCAAGAAATTGATATAGACATAAATGCCTCTCACAGTGATCAAATCATTGTATGAATCAGAAGAGTTGAAGGAATTGTGTGGGAAGAGGACTAGTAGTTTACCTAAAAAAATAAAATACATGTACACTGTGATGGTTCAGTTATATCATGTGGCGGGGAAGGATGTGGGATCCTTATAGGACAGTACTCACATCAAGGTTGTGAGGACACCAAAATCAGACTTCGGCTGAGCAATTCTATTTCATCAACTCAAGTTGAATTATATGTAACATTAACAGGATTGGAGAAGGTTTGAAGATGTTTTATGGTGCTTATGTCTTTGCACATAGCAGGGCATCTGTGGATTCTTTGAATGGCTGGAATTCATTTTTTGAACACATTTCTGGTGTCTGTAGAAAATTAGTACGTGAAGTAAGGAAACAAGGTAATGATGTTCAATTTGTATGGGTTCTCTCATACGTGGGTATTACGCCTAATGAAGTGGCAGACATGGAAGCAATAAGGGCCATTGAAATGGCTGAGGTAGATATTATATGTATTCAATCCTTGTAACAGTTAAGGAAAACAATAACGAAAAATACAACCGATGGAAGATGAGTTAAGAAGGAAAGAACTATGAGAAGAGCGAAACAATGAAACATTAGGTACGTGTTCTTAATGACAAAAACGTCACATATGGGAAAGATACGAGTAGGTGGAAGGACTTAATGTTAATAAAGGCAAGATTAGGCTATAAAGCATTACTGGAAACCTGGAGTTTTGTGAGAAGTGAGCAAGAAAGTGCACAGTACGAAGAGGATCCAGATCCCACACCTTGCCTCATTATATACCGAAATGTCAGTTACATAGGGAATCTAGAAATGCACATATTGATAATCTTACCAAGCAAACGGAGTGGATGTGTAACAATGGAACAACAGATGAAATAAATATAGGTACTTTGTACCTAAAATATAACTTTATTTGTAGAATTATGTGAGCCCCTGAAGGGATTTTCTTGGATTGGGATGAGGATGACTTATGTCGCCTTTTACCTCTTTGAGATATATTTTTTTTCGTCCAACTCAGTAAAAGTTTCAATTAGTTAATTACTCGAATCTTGATCCGAACCAACAACACATATGAAGCCTCACTGCAGCCAGGCTTGCCAAGATGCACTCTAGACAAGCCTTCCATTATGTTTCGCCAGATGTAAATAATCATCACACAAAACCGAGAACAGACTTCTGTCTTTCATTGCAAACCACAAGCATTGCTTAGGCTCTACCCAGCACGATCACGATGAAGCCAAGACCCTATCTTTCTCCCTCCTCAACGATCTGGAACAAATAATTAAGAACTCAACACGAATTCTTGACTATCACGAAGGTTTTCCCACCACACTCGACCTCAATTTTATCTCTGAACCCTCCCACTCTTCATACGTTGTTTCTGACCCCTTAGGGTTCTCCGACCACAACCTTATATCTATCATCTCTGTCTGGCCACGCCCATCCTCGAATTCCCCTTCAAACTCCAACATTAGCACTTTGGGAAAGCTTTGCCATCATCCCTACGGAAGTTCTCTAATGACTTTCCCTTGGACGGGTATAACTGCTTCACTGGGCTGGATGTTTCTAGCTGCGCTGACCGTCGAGAGGGGGTTACATTGGCTGGGATGAACAACCACATCCATTCTACCAGATTACTCCGCCGCCCCTCCCTAAGATCTACTTCCACCTCTGCTCAGAATCAAAGCAAAACTGTTTTGCGTAAAGTCAAGAATAACCTCATGAAAGGAAATCGTGTTTATCTGACTTCTTTTCCCCAAAGGGAAATCTTCCCGGCCCATAACCAAAAGCATTTCCAACAACTTCAATAATTCAAGCTTTCCTCCTCTCTTTTGACTTCATCAGTCTATAAGTAACTCTGCAACTTTTTTTTTGGTTCCTTAGTTTCATTTCATACAAGTTTGGATGATTCTGCGTCTCGTCTTCCCGCCCCATCTTCTCCTGAACCTACGCCATCTCCTATATTTTCTTCAAGCTAGCTTTTCACAGTACTTTCCAGTTCCAAGTGGGAAAGGCGTATGTTCCAGGTGGCAGACCCGCTCGTGCCCTAAGGGGGTGTGCCTCTGAACTATCTTCAATTCTTGTTTGCATATTTCGTATTTGTCTAAATCTCAGAGTTTCTCTTCTTGGAAGCATACCTTAGCGGGGCCCATCCTTAAGAAAGGAGACCGTTCTAACCCTACCAACAATCAGCCCATTGCCCTCACTCACACTCTCTCTGAAACTCTCTTTAACTCATTTCTTTAAAAACTTAGATTTCTTGTACCCTTCTTTCTGACCACCGATATGGCTTTGGCAGCGCGAGCCACGGGGAAATCTTCGTTCCTCCGTGACCCATCTCTGGCGCTCCACTCTCAGGGGTTTTGATGAAACTGCTGCCGTGGCCCTCAATAACATCCCTAGAGCATTTAACAGGGTGTGGCACAAGTCTTTGTTTTTAAAACTTCCGCTCTTTAGTTTTCTCTCTCTGTTTCCTGATGCATAGCTTCCTCTCTGGCTGATCCATTGCTGTAGCTGTCAATGAAGTGGGGTTCCTCCTGTCCTCTCTCTAGCCTGTCCATTGTTGTAGCTGGCGATGGGGCGACTACTCCCTCTCATCTTATCAACGGTGGGATTCCCACTATCGCTTTCTCTCTCTCTTGTCTCTCCGTCCATGATCTTCTCTCATCCAGTTATAACCCTCTTCTCTCTCATGCTGATGATTCTTCTTTACACACATTAACGACTTACCCTCCACCAGTCACTCTAGTTGTCGTTCTCTTTCTCAAACTGAACATATCTCCTCTCTCTCCTCAAACCTGTGAAGCATACTGGAAAAGGAGCAGTAATGCGCTTTAATTCAATACTGCTCGGACGCCATTTCTTCTTATATTCTTTCTAAATGCCACCGTCTCCCTCTGTTCATTTTCTAAATGTCACAATTCAGCCCCGTAACAAAATAAAACATGCTGGGCATAGCCATATCCTCCAATCTGTGTTGGAAATTAAAAACAATTAACATCACAAAATCTGTTTCTCAAAAGCTCGGGGTACAACGTGGGGCTATGATTATTTCTCTACAAGTGTTTTACTGCCGCTGATATGACGTATTGCTCAAATATCTGTGGCAGGTTCCCGTCCACCGTATACTACTGGCGGTAGTGGAATCAAAAACCTCCTGTCTCATTAATACTCCAAGCACCACCTCTCGCCAGCCATCAGAGTGTCGCTGCCTTCCCCCTGAATCTTTTTGACCGCCGTGCTCGTGAGCTGCCTGCACGTGCCACTGCCACCAAAGTTTGGATGCGCTCCACTCGTCTAGCTGCTGCTTCTCATAGTTTGTGTGGAGACTGGGCACATGAGGATGAGTCGTTAAGACACCTCTTCCTATAAACCTTTACATTTAAGAGACAGGTCCCTTTTCTTACTCTGTTTCTTTTCACTCAATATGGCCTCGAGTGAGGCATGTTTTTGTCCGTGACATGTCGGTTTAAACACACACACACACACACACACACACACACATATATATATATATATATATATATATATATATATATATATATATTACTCCTCACTCTTTATAAGTCGCTGGTGTGTCGCTTCGCTGAGTATTTTTTTTCCCCAGTGTAATCTCCAGCTTCAAAAATATACACATGGGACAGACTGAGAGTAGCGTCGAGTTACCAAAAACCCGGTCTGGGGAACAAGTTCTTTTACAGTCATCATGTCGTCCTTAATCATTTAACATACAGAAGAAAAGGTTAACAGGTGATTTAATACAGTAAATCACAATCATCAAAGGCTTCAATCAACTTTAAATATACAGCTATCTAAAACTAGAGCAGTTCATTTCACCCATAGTAATGGACGCAAACTCGAGCATAACTCTTTCTTCAACAAGATTTGTGACAAATGGAATGGCTGATCAAGAGCAGTTGAAGGAAGCGCCAAAAATACGTTGAAAAGAAAAGAAAACGAAAGTGTTACTTCGAGTCCACGAGTGACGTCATTTGCGCCTCTGTTGCTAAAAATATTTACAGCCATTCCTTCCTCTCTCGTTACTTTTCTACTCCCTCCACATTAATTACGCTTTACGTTCCGGATCGTTTTTCTTACTGTTACAAACAAGCTTCGAAAGCATCCAGTGGTCAGTTGGTTTTTGCATTCCTTTAAGTAAGAGAGCAACCCAGATCCCTGCCCACCTAACATGGTCAGGCCAGCAGCAGGGGCGCCCCGGCCTCTGCCTCACCTCGCCAGGCCTGCACTATAATTACTGGGGCCACAGCCCACCGCCACACGGCCCAGCCAGATATTTCCGGAAAACGCACTAAAACTTCAGCGGTGGCTGTTGGCTCAGGCAGCCCGGCCAGGGGGACCACTCACTCCACCTGCACACACACAACAATAGTCAGGCATGTCAACACTCTAGGCAGAAGCCGCTGCACCATCATCATCATCCACTGAGATCCCTCGTCCCCGAGTTGTTGTTACAGTTAAGCTGTGCGTGAGGCCAGACTTGGGGGCTAGAGAGAGGAGCCGGCAACACTGATCTCTGCCGGTGGATAGTGACGTGTGCTGTTCTTGATGACGGTCCTCACGTACGCTCACCAGTATCTTCCCTTACAACTCTGACACACACACACACTCTCTCTCTCTCTCTCTCTCTCTCTCCACAAACAAGACGTGCGGTGGGCTTTACGCGCTAGCCCTGCAATTATGGCAAAATCTCGTCGTAGGTACTCGTAGGTAGGCAAGTATGTAGGCAGGTAGGTAAGAAGGTAGGTACGTAGATAGGTACCTTAGGTAGGTCTGTAGGCAGGTAGGCAGCTATGTTTGTTGGTAGGTCTATAGGTAGGAAGGCAGCCATGTATGTAGGTAGGTAGGTAGATGGGCTTGTATGTACGTATGTATTATCTATGTATGTAAATATGTAGGTAGGTAGGTAGGCAGGTATAAAGGTATGTATGTATGTTATGTATGTATACATGTAGGTAGGTATGAAGGTATGTATGTATGTAGGTAGGTAGGTAGGTAGGTAGGTAGGTAGGTAGGTAGGCAGGTAGGTAGGTAGGTAGGTAGGTAGGTAGGTAGATAGGTAGGTAGATAAGCAGGTATGTATGTATATAGGTAGGTAGGTAGCTAGCTAGCTAGGTAAGTAGATAAGCAGGTATGTATGTATATAGGTAGGTAGGTAGGTAGGTATGAAGGTAGGGAATGCACGTAGGTAGGCAGGCAGGTATGTATGTATGTATGTATGTATGTATGTATGTATGTATATAGGTAGGTAGGTAGGTAGGTATGAAAGTAGGAATGCACGTAGGTAGGCAGGCAGGTATGTATGTATGTATGTATGTCGGCAGGTAGCTAGGTAGGTAAGTAGGTAGGTAAGAAGGTAGGTAGGAAGGTACGCTCCTTCTCTCTCTCTCCCTCCAATTGAACTATCTTTCAGAATACGTGCATGATGGAATATCCAATTCTCGCGAGCGAACTAACACATTAAAAATACTTCAAGGATTACTAATGTATCTGTAACTGTACCTCTGTACGTATGTGTAATATGGAAATGGTGAAGAGCTCGTGGATTTGTGTGCTGAAAAAAGACTAGTGATTGGGAATACCTACTTTAAAAAGAGGGATATTCACAAGTATACATACGTGAGCAGAAGAGATGGTCAACGGGCAATATTGGATTATATATTAATTGATAGGCGTGTAAAAGAGAGACTTTTCGATGTTAATGTGCTGAAAGGGGCAGCTGGTGGGATGTCTGATCACTACCTTGTGGAGGCGAATGTGAAGATTTGTAGTGGTTTTCAAAAAAGAAGAGAGAATGTCGAGGAGAAGAGTGGTGAGAGTGAATGAGCGAGCTTCGAAAGGAGACTTGTGTAAAGAAATATCAAGAGAGATTTACTGTAGAATGGCAGAAGGTGAGAGCAAGTGAAGTGAGGGGAGTAGGTGAGGAATGGGATGTAATTAGGGAAGCAGTGATGGAATGTGCAAAAGATGCATGTGGCATGAGAAAGGTAGGAGGTGGGCAGATTAGGAAGAGTAGTGGGTGGTGGGATGAAGAAGTAAAGTTGTTAGTGAAAAAGAAAAGAGAGGCATTTGGACGATACTTACAAGGAAGGAGTG
>JAYMFT010257942.1:0-10809 GCA_038088735.1 Panulirus argus
ATATATACAACCTAGCATGAGCCAGGTACCCATTTTTTCGACCAACCCTTGGGGTAGAATAGCTGAGTTGACTGTGGACCGACTGCAGTAACGAGGATTCGAACCTATACGCTCGACCCTGAGCGGCCCGTGAATGCGTCACGGTCAGGAACACTAACCGATACACGTTTGCTTTTATCTTACAGCCCTTTTCGAATGTGTTTAGTACTGAACGAGCAGGTTCTAGAAATGAGTTGTTCGAGACTACTTTTTCATGATCTTGGTTATAGTTTCTGTTTTCTTCATGCGTAATCTTGACCACTCGTTTCCATTTGTTCATGAATTCTGTTGTCTTACTTTCATCATTTTCGATTTCATTTCTCGTCTCACCCGACACCTCCGAGCTCTCCATCCTATCCAGTGTCCTCTTCCATTCACCTGGTCTCTGGTGGTACAAGTAACCTAAGCGCCCCTCCTGCCGAGCCTTACCTTCCCTCCGCCTGTTCTTCCCTTTACCTGGCTTAGTCGGGAGACAACAGCTGAAGACACCTCATGAGAAGAGCTGTAACCACTGGCAACATCGGCCAGTCAGGTCGTAAGCCCTTGGCCACATGCATCACCAGTCGTCTTCGCTCAGGATCTAATGGAGTCTCCAGCCGCTGACCTAACGATCTTAGAATGTATCTCCAGGTAATATCCTCTTACGTCCTTCCCACTGCAACTCGTGCGAATTGCGAGTATGTGATCCTCACACTGAGTTCTGATATTGCTTCTGCTTGCTCAAGTTCCTCGGTATATCCTTTACACTAGGAGGTCACCTTCAGTTCCTCAGTACGTCCTGTACAGTAGCATGTGACTTTTAGTTCCTCGGTAAATCCTGTACAATAACAAGCTACCTTCAGTTTCTCAGTAGATCTTGTACACTAGCAGGTCAACGTTAGTTCCTTAGTACATTCTGTACACTGTCAGATCATCTTCAGTCCCTCAGTACATTCTGTCCACTAGCGGATTATCTTCAGTTCTTCAGTACATCCTGTACACTGGCAGGTCATCCTCAGTTCCTCAGTACATCCAGTTCATTCGCAGGTCAGCTAATTTCGCTGATTCATAGCAATTTACATACAGCCACTGAGTGGTAATGGGAGGTCGTTCACGATTGCCAGTGACTGTACTTTGCCGTTGTGAAAGTATACCCATCCTGAGCCTGGCCACTTTAGCGAGTAATTATGATAATCACCCGTGATAAATGAGGGTCTATTAGTCTTCTAACCCTCACTCCACTGACGATGCAAGAACACTGCAAAGGTGCAATAACTCTGGCAACATTGTTAGCATTTCTCATCACATGTATAGCTGATAGCAACACTGTAACTGCCGAATTCAACATTTCCCTGTAATTTTAAGCTTAACATGTATAGAGTCGTCAGTTCCATTCTCACCTCCAGTTTGACAAGCAGACATTCGTCAGTTCCACTCTAACCTTAAGTTGAATAGGAGTACAAAGGAATACAAAGGAATTCAAACAGGATTATATGAATAGGTCCCTTCGAGGGTGATTTTGAGAGTGGAAGAGATATGAAATTCATAGATCAGTGTGTAAGATGAGAATTACGTACATATTGAAAATAGAAAGAATACAAACTTTTCATTTAACTAAGGTGGCAAAAATAATGTCAGTCGTGGATTTGAGGCGAGATATTCATTAAAGCCTATGGTACTACTTTCAATCACTTTAACTAGTAAAATCAATCCATATGTTAACAATCCTGTTGAGGAAAAGGCGTTTCGCCACATTCGAGGATTAAACGTTTGCCCACGAGTTTGTAACTATTACTGCAAGTGAAATCAGACGAATTTATCTCTATGTAAGGTGTTAGAAATTATCAGATCACCCATTGACCTCTTTTCTAAACTAAATAGATCTAAAGAGTCCGGTCGTCTCTCATGGTTTTTCTTTCTCAGTCCGGGAATCATTTTGTACCTCGTCTCCGTACTCTCAACATTCTGTCCATGTCTCTCCTCAAGTAGGGTAATCAAAATCGAAAACAATATTCGAGATGGGGACGCACGAGAGACTTGTAGAGTAAAGAGTAAATATGATTTCCCTGGCCTTAAATTCGATAGTCCTAGCTATAAATCTAAAGATTTCGTTCGCCTTTTTAACTGCTTTTGTGCACTGTTTACTTGGCTTTAGATCACCAGAGATTATTACACCCAAGTCTTTTTCTTCATTTACCTTTTGCAATTCAACAGAATTCATACAGTAGCTCATTTTATCACTTTTACTATTAACACAAAAAACTTTGCACTTATCAATACCAAAATCAATATGTCACCATGAGCCAAGTCCATCAGTTTGTCTATGTCAGTTTGAAGCAGCAGACTTTCAGTTTCTGTTGCTGGTATATTTCCCAACTTAGCATAGTCTGTGAATTTCGATATCTTACAATGCAGACCATTTTCAATATCATTAATAAATATGAGAAAGAAAACCGGTACCAAGACTCATCCTTTTGGCACACCATTTTTACATTTAACCATTTTGTGGCTTGATCACTAATCACCAATCTTTGTTTACGACCACTTAACCAATTTTCTAACCACCGAAGTGCAATCCCATCTATACCTTGTGGCTTAAGTTAGTTACCTTTAATGTGAAACCCATTCGAATGTTTTTTTGATAATCTAGATAGACAATATATCTTAAATTAAAGAAATCAAGCAGATTTGTCGGACATGAACGATTTCGTCGAAAGTTATGCTGAGATTCGTTTATGAAGTGGTGGTCTCTTAGATGAGTAAACAGTCTTATCCCGAATAATTGTTTCCATAAGTTTACCAACTACAAACATTAAGCTGGACGATGATTTCTGGGCAGTGATTTATAATCTTTTTTGAAAATGGGTGTTACATTAGAATGCTTCCATTCCTCTAGAAATTTTTCCTTGGTAAGTGACTTATTGAAGAGAGTAGTCAAGGGTTCAACCATCTCAATTTTTGCTTCGTTCATAGTCCTCCAATAAAAGTTAATTGGGCCTGTTGTTTTATTCATATTCACTTTATTTAGTGCTGTTACTATATCTTCAGCTCCTAAATCCATGTGTCGCAAAATGTTTTCTTTTCTTAACATAGGAACTGAATTCGGGACATGAACTGTATCTTCAACTGTAATTACAGATGCGAAAAATCATTGAAAATCTTTGCCACGTCTCTTTAGACGTAAACGTAATCACCATTTTCTGTTATGAACGGACCAGCTGCCTGGGTAAGGACTCTCTCACTTCTGACATACCCATAGTACTCCTTTGGGTTTCTGATGTTATTTTCAGCAATAACGCTTCATAATGACGTATACTTTGACGCAGATTTATATAATACAATTTGCTCTAACAAGCTGGTTATTGGTCTCCTGAGCTTCTCATGTGCTGCATACAACCCAACAACCTCTCCCTACCACAGCAGTCAGAACCAATGATACAAACTTCACACATCAACTTTTCAACATTAGACTATGCCTCGTCCCGCCACATTAGCCGCATATCTAGATACTATTGGTACTTCACTACCATAGAAGCCACCGTTCTACATGCTGTATCGCTTCAACACCACATTCAACTACAGCTCTATATTCTGTAGTACCTCACCACCACATTTTTTTTTTACCACAGCTCTACAGCCACAAAATCACAGCTCTACATGCTGTAATGCTCCACCACCGTAGTAGCCACGGCTCTACATGCTGTAGCGTCTCGCCAGCACCATCTCCTACGTCTTTGGCATCTCCCACTCAGTACCGTCTCCATCCCCGCCATTATCTGGCGCTCCATATTTAGGTCTCATAACTTCGAGAGATGGGGACAGGGCGGCCCACCACAACACAATAGTCAAGCTCCATCGTTGGTTGTCGTAAGTCAGTGGGATGGAGGGATAATGGGACCCTGGGCAGTCTCAGGGGAGGCAGGAAGTTCCCCAGAGATGTCATCACATGGTTTACCCACATAACTGGCCAACACAACTCATGGAATAAACATGAGTCGGTATTCGCTGTGTACCATCGTTTAATTTTTTTTACCCTTACAGTAACCGACATGGCGCGGGCAAGAACACGCCCTAGTCGATGCCAATGTCGGCTGAAGACGTAAAATGATGCCAGTTATAAAATAAGAGGTGGGGAGGGGATGGGGGGGGGGACAGTTTTAGTTCTCGACAGTAGAAAGGATATAGAGAAACGGCAAGACGAGAGAAGGAAGGTATCAGAACGCTAACATTCACGTGGGTGGTCTCGGCAAAGATTCCAAGGGAAGAAGCAACCAGTCGCATGTCATGGGACTTGGGCTTAGGGGCTGAGACACATGCAGACAGCTTATGAGAACAGCGGTGATAGCGGTGCCTGCAAAACAAGGAAAGGCGATATTACGGTGGGCAGAAAAAGATGGTTGAAGAGAAGGAGGTAGGCAGTGGGAGAGATTATAGAATGGAAGGTTTTTGATATTTTGGTTAAAAAAGATGGCAGAAGAGCTGCGCTTGATTTGAGAATAGTACGCTATACAAGGTTGAATGATACCTTTGTATATGTATATTAGCTCCTTAGAATTAATCTGTGGCGTTTGGGAAGTAGTTTTATTAAATTCAGAACGTGGAGTGTCCAGGATAAAGTGGAGGATATTGTTATGTTTAACATCTTTATGCTATTGTAGGGCTGAGTTGTATTTTAAAATTTGACAGCAGGAAACCAATTAGATTCAGAAAGAGATACAGAAAAAGAAAAGTGGCATTTGCGCACTATTGAATTAAACCGGGTTGCTGCTTGCCTCTTCAGAAATAGAGTATTGGTTTGAATGAACAGGTAATATGTGTTTAGTGAGAAATGGAAATCGTAGCGATGTAAGGAGGGAGACGAAAGTGAGTTGAAGATGGGAAAGTGGAATTATCAGAGTCTGAGTGATTAGTGTAGGGGGTTAGAGAAGAAAGATCGTTTATAAAAAGAGAAACCGTAGGCGATATGATAAGACAAAACCTTCAGGGACACTACTGTTGACGGGGCAAGAGGGGGAAGTAGCTCAATTAACGACCACTATGAAGAAGCGATTGGAAAGAAAGCTGCGCGTTCGAGAAGAAATATAAGAGGGAAAGCCACTGGAACGAAGAGTACTAACCAAAGACTTGTTCTGCACCATATCAGATACTCTAGACGTCGAGGAGCAGGACAAAAGATTTCATTAAACTCTCGAGGAGAGAACTGAAGGCCTGTAAACACATGAGAGATTCATCAGTAGTTATATTACTGAAAAAGATGTGCCGGTGATCTGAAAGACGACGGAATCGATTCTACACACTCAAGACAATAAGAGTCGAGGGAGTTTAGAAGACTCTGGAGTTGCATAAGTGAAAGTGGGAGTGTTAACTGTCTCATTTCATAGGGATGGGCTGCACCAAGGCATGCTTTTAAGAAAAGGGAAAAGTTTACGTTTTTGGACGGGCGGAATAGCCGAACAAGGATCAGAGCTGGCTCCCAGGCACGCTCCCTTAAAACGCGGGCGGGTATGCCAACCGGCCCTCAGGCCTTGTCCATCTATATCTCGGAGAGAACTACGGAGGACCTTACGCGGTGAAAATTCAGGAGATGGCATAGTGGGAGGAGGTGGGGAGGAGGAGGTCGGTCAGAGAATCGTACTTCCACAATGACCTTTCCGTCTGAAAAACTTAGTAAGAGAATAACAGATGCAGCAAGCGACAGCTGTCTGTTACTTGTCAGAGGATAATTCTGTGATGCTGTATACAATTACTGAAATGTATCATGCGACGCTAATATACGTTTCCAGATACGTTAATGACGCTAGAATCATTTACAAAGGCTAGATCTTCAAGCTCTGATAATTCTTTTCTTTCTTTTTTTGCAGAGTGTACCGATAACAATGAAACATAACGTTCTCCCATGATCCCGTTTTCGTCCACTAAGCCCGAAGAATCTTATTCAGCTTTTCACTTCATCATTTAGCATCGAAATCCTCATGTTAAATTCCAGGGATGTGATGACTTTAGGAAGGAGAGGCCTCACCGCGGCGCGTACACACCTGTAACTCTAGTGTTGCCTGCTGACAAATAGTAGCCTCCGCCATGGACCACTGTGGATGGACATACAAAATGTCATCTCATAACGAGTGGCCTTGGACCACGGAACATTGCTGCCTAGCACAAGGGAGGAAGGTTCTGGTCCGCCTGTTACTAGTGATATATTCAAGAAATTGTCAGTCCTTGAGAACAGATCATATACTTTTTCGCTTATATAGAATCATGGTATGAGACATATCTTCATAATTCTTGTCGATATCGCTGGTTTCCAGAATCTGTATAATAACTTTTCCCTTGCCTGCTGCCGTGGGGCGCTGCCCATGGCGTCGCCTCGTCTGCTGTTGTCTGCAACTGACTGAAAAATATGGCATTAACTAATGTCTTTTTTCTATTTTTGAATCGTAACCTATATTTCCCTGTAGTTGTCTTCCTGTGAGACCTCCAGATATGTAGGATAGTTCATATTTCTTGTCTATGTTTTACTGATTACGTAATGTAGGACTTGTATAAAGTGGAGATCCGTTAATTGCATAACAAGGTATGTTAAGTATCAGTAGTTTGGTCACATGGAATGCTGTAAGGTTTGCCCAGCTGGGGTACACAGTATTTTGTAAAGTTTACCTCGCTGGAAAACACAGTGCAGTTTACCTGGCTTGGTCACGCGGTATACTATGAGCATTACCTGGCTGGGTCACACAGTGAAGTTTAAGTGGATAGTTTAACGGTATGTTGTGAGGTATACCTGGCTGGGTATAACTGTTTTTGTGAAGTTTACTTGGCTGAAGCACACGGTATATAGTAAAGTTCTACTGGCTTGGTCACACGGTGTATTGTGAAGTTTAACTCACTGGGTTACGCAGCAGATTGAGAAGTTTGCTTGGCTGAGTCACACGGTGTAGTGTTAAGTTTACTTGGCTGGGTCACTCGGTGTATTGTGCAGCCCTCCCGGCTGTGAGACACGTTGCGTCAGGGAGGTTGTCCCTTGCGGTCGTAAACTAAGGAGGTTGCCGGATATGCATTGTGTTGTTAGTGCTGCTGGGTCAAGGTAAAGTCCTGCAGTCTCTGATCATGACCCTCGTTACTATAGCGAGCTCCGAAACTTGCAGGATTCTCTCTCTATAATTTGTTGGTTTCGTTGTCCACGCTCAGCTGGGGAGGAAGGCAACCTTTCTCTTGTCTGTTAGAGCTTCTTGGAAGAAGGTATTTACGTTAAGTTGCCAGGCATAATTTTTCATATATGCATTTTCCTTTTCTTCCATGGAAAACTGTGCACGTGAAAGTGGACACTATGGCGCTTATCTTTCTGACATCGAGGAAGTCTTCATCTGCCTAGCAGTGCAGACGCCTCCATCTAACATGCAGTGATATTCGTTTCATACAGTGAAGGATCCGGCCATGGACAAATGTCCTGACCGAGGCCATATCTTGAATTATAAACATAAAAAGACCCCCATCCCCCAAAACAACAACACCAACAGAAAAGCTGAAAATGAAAATAATATTCTAAGGGGTTTAAGGTGGAAAAAACATGTTATTTGAAAAAGGGGCAGCTCCCCGCTCTTAGGAAATCATAAAGAGATAGATAGCTCCAAAGCTTAGAGGCGAAGAGAAAAAAAAAATATCGCAAACTACCATGCATTAACCATGTGACGCAGTTAATGACGGAGGCATGCTAGCTGTCAGTTGTTAGGAGCAGATACAGGAGGGAAAGAGAGTCAACGAGTGTTGTAGGGTAAGTAGGTCAAGCCTGGGTATCAGACGGGGAAAACTAGCAATTCAAATTGCTTTGGAGACAATTGTCAGTTAATCAGTTAGACCCACTCGAGATATGAGAGCAGTATCCTATACAAGGACGAATTAAGCCTTTGCATAGTCGGATCAGGTGTTAAGGTCTAAATAGGATTTCCACTTGCATAGAGGCAGATTTAGTTACTTGTGCAATGTGGAGTTTCCAAAGTGAAGTAGAGTTTACGTTGATATAAAGTATGTTTCTTGCGCTGAATGGTAAGAGGGACAGTTACAGCGAGTTTTAGAAAGACAGAGAGGGAGAAATTTGGTTTTAGAGGCGTTACACTTATTGGGCTATGTCTCTCCTCCTAAACCTTGGTCAGATCAGCATTTATAGAGGTATGTTTGAGGAGACGAGACTTAGTTCGAGCAGAAGATGGAACGGATTTGAAACACGAAGAGGAATGAAAAGTTGAACTACAAGTGTGAGAGTGAAATAGGTTATTAGATGAAGAAACGGTCTCGATAAAAAGGAGACAGTCTGTGGGAAATGTGATTGAACCCTGCAGGACGTCGTTGTTGATTCATCAACAATAATAGAAAGAACGAAAAAGACCGAAGGAAGAGGAACAGAGCAGGGGAGGAAAGCTAGTAAAGGGAAGCTTGAAGATTAGAGCCCGATATGACACACTGTCAGCTCTTCGGGATATCACACGCAAATACCAAGGACTGCAACGACATAGGATCGCCTAAGGCCTCTTAGAAAGCATAACCAGAAATAATCGAATAAAAAGGGTATCATCTTGGTTACCGATGATACGAGAAAACTGGGAGATTTAGGATGATTAAGGGAACGGGAGTCGACGTAACATTCAAAGATGTACACCAGAGCAGAAGTAGAGTACGTACGTCAGATCATTCGGACCACAGTAAGAACGGTTAAACCGGTCTCCCGTCTTTGGAATAAGCTGCATCATTCAAGGAGGAGAAGTGTAAGCTTTTAGATAAATGAGACAGACGAGGAGGCGCGGGTACATGTTTGGAAGCAGACTCCTTCAAAACAGTGTGGGGTACGCCTTCTGGCCCATACGCTTCGACTGAACTCAGAGATTAAAGTGCTTTCTGAAGCATACGAAACGAAATCATAAGGAAGGATACTGGAAATATAAGAGTTGCGTCAAGGGGACAGGGAATGTTCGACGCTCACAGTGAAGTTACAGTGTCACCGGAACGGAGGAGCGAAGGGGAAAAGCAAGAAAAGTTGGTAGAAATATTCTTTGCCAGAGAACGAAAAGACTTATCACTGACAAAATAAAAGAGGTTGCCACACTTTCGTCTGATAATGGAGTGCTTCTCATCACGAAACAACATATTAAGCAATGGTCCCTGGCAGAAATGAAAACTGAAAGCCAGCCGAAGGAGGGAGAGTATTTTCCAGGTTCGATAACCTCAGACCCCTTCCTGGATGGCCCCAGAACAGGAGTGGTTGAACCGTTGACTGGAGGAGGCAAGAGCATCGCCATAGTGGAGGCATTTTTTTTCCTTAGAAAAATCTAAAATTCGTTTGTTTAGTTCGTTAGGCCATTATTATCAAAGTGCCATAGTTGTCGCTCAAAGAGAACAATTAAAGGAGGTGCTATGAGTAAGAAAAATATTAAGAGCTTGTGGTCAGAGAGACTAATAAGGAAGAGAAAATGTGTAGCTGTACGCAAAGAAGTATAAGTGAATGATTAACACAGTGAGGTGGTCTGGAAAATGGGTGGGGTAGTTCATGATTTATTCCTCATTCTCAAGAATGGAAAAGTGAGGGTTTGAAATCCCTCTCTTTGTAGGACAGGATACCAACCACTCCCTCCTGTATGCAGTGGTTCTCCATTTTTCCTTTTTTTTTTTTGACAGGATGAAGGCTTCAGTCACGGACAGTGCCGTCATCCAAGCCAGAACCTTAAGTGGAAGGGAGAAAAGAAGAATAATGCAGGCTGCCTTCAGCAGGAGGATAACCTGCCTTTTAAACTGGAACTTTTCCTACTTATCAGGAGAAACATGTGATTTACAATATGATAAAGGAAGGTATAAAAAAAGAATGTGAAGAGAGGAAGTAAAAATGAGGAGGAAAGGGAAATGTTAAGACTGGCCCAGATGGCTGAGTTATAATGAGGCTGAGAGTGAGGCCACCAGTCTTGACACTGAGGGTGTAAGGTGGTTCCCGACATCAGGAGGGTAGTGCTTCCCTGGGCGGTTGCTGTATGCAACATACTGACACTGAAGGTGTAAGATGGTTCCGGACATCGCTTCAACACCAACAGCTCGAGAAGTCTCGACTTTTGCTTCAGGATGAGATATCACAGCCTAGTAAAAGGAATTCAAATAAGTGAAAAATTTTATTTCGTGGAAGCAGAATACTAGGTGGTGGAACAGACGAAAACAGTGGTAGGCATCTTAAGCAGGATGGCGTCAAAGCTTAGAGATTCAAATTACAGATGCTGCGCAACAAGCGTGATGGTGTTACGGTAAGCCGAGGCATGGTTGAGGTTGGAGGTGTCTCCGAGAGAAGGAAGATATAAACCAAGAGGTCATCAACAGACAAGAAACAGAATCGTAATAAGAAACGAAAATGTTGGTGATATCAAAGGAAAAAGTCGGAAGAAAGTGGGGGAAGAGAGAGATCGCTAACGACCTAGGAGGGCAAATATGGTTATGTTTCAAGATATGGTAGTCCCAACATTATACTAGGGATGCGACGCATGGGCTATATATAAATAAAACTGTGAGGAGGAGGGATTTTGTGTTGGAAATGAAATGTTTAAGGACAATATGTGGCGTGATATTGTTGATCGAGTAAGTAATGAAAGGGTAAGAGAGATTTTATATTCTATCTTTATATGTTTACTATATTTGATCGATGTTTCCCGCGTTAGCGAGGTAGCGCCAGGAAACAGACGAAGAAAGACCCAGCCACTCATATACACACATATATACATACACGCACATATATGCACAAAACATATATATATATATATATATATATAT